>JAUTBT010004305.1:2500-27231 GCA_032361225.1 Lepetodrilus schrolli | reverse complement strand
GGTCTTGTCAGTACCAGCCGGTGCTCGCAGGTTTACTGAAACATTCAGCGCTACGGATGTTGCGGGTTTCCTCCTGCAAAGAATCTTGAAAACTACTTGAAACCCCAATTTAAAAATAAATAAATAAAAAATGTATGTATGTATGTGCTGAATTATGTTATTATTATTTTTGTCATCGATAATTTTATACTCTATATTGACTAATACCCCGTTCGCATGTACGCTTTTATAGGTGTGGAAATATACATATACAGATGTCATGTGTAAATATCCACACGTGTGTATGCATATCATGCGAACGCATTTAAACACGTAAGCAAATTTACACTAGGAGTAAATTTGCATGTGGTCTGGAGGCCATGCAAATGTATTTTTGCACATGTGTAAATTTGTACTGTATGTAAATGGTGTCATACGAATGCATAGCAATAATACACCCGTATGTTTTTCATGTTTTGCAGGTTTCAAAGCAAACTATCCCAGCTATAGATGGTAGTTTTTAACCGAATTTGAGCTAATAATGTAAAGTAAATTCATTTGTCACAGCCTACGTATTATCGCTTTTGTATCTTCATTTTTTTTGTTACCCTTCCACGGTAGATTAAAGATGCTTGACACCCATCGGTAATGTAAACTTGTATGGAAAAAAAGTATACGTGTAATTTACGTAGTTAACTTCCCTTTGACAATCGGAGTAATCGGAAATGTATTCAAACTACACTCTCCACCAATACAAGTAATTACGAGGTATGGAAGTTCCTCGAGGTTGTGCATGCGAACAGGGTATTACACGTTTAGTTATGTATTATGTACGTACATTGTCTAAGGCCTTTGTGACTGATGACATATTAAAAGTTTGTAAAGTACAGCTTCAATTATTGATGTGACATTTTGATCCATATTTCGCTATGCAAGCATTTGAAAAATGTCAAATGTTCTGATCGACAGCTCTAGCATAGCAAACATTTGCGCAACTGTTGTTTTGAACACTAAGATAAGCTACATCAACAAATTTAGCTTAAATGATCGAATGGACTTTTAAACAGAATAGGAATAGATTGATGACTTCAAAATGCTAGCAGGACTTTAAATTCCCATTCATATCAACGTAACTGGCGTTTAGATATTGATCTACTGATTTGTCAAGGAAAAAGTTCAGTTCTTATTTAGCATATTTAAGAATTATGTGTTATTTTTAATCAAATATATAACGTTCATATTCATGTTCATATCTTAAAAATATCGAATCAACAGACCGAATAGAACAATTTGAGGATATACCATTCCTGCTCGATGTATTACGTATACATCTGGAAAAACATTAAGAGCCTTCATCTTTTTCACAACTTCGTTGCTGGAAATGTAACTTTTGAAAGAGTAAACATAGCCTATACATGTTATTATTATTTGTTTATAGGCATGTTAGATCTGACAATGAAAACAAAATCAATTGATAGTAGTTTTAGAAATATATAAAATTTATCTTACAATGAGAACCTATCTGTAAATGTAATGGATGGGGATAAAAAATAATACAGAATGTTAAAAGTTTGGTAATGAAAGGCGAATGAAATGTCACAGGTATGAAATTGATATCACAAAACAATGTCTACACATTTAATTCCACTAATAATAGAACTAATAATAATAATAATTCCACTAATATAATAACGTGCGTATTTGCCCTATGCACGGATAACTGCTTCAACCCTTCTTCGAATCCCTCTACTGAATCATCGAAAACCCTCCATCAGTATTTGCTGCCACTGACGGTGTAGCGATTTGTACTCAAGGAATGTTACTTTTTCGACATCAATTAAAATATTAATCATTGAAAAACATCCAGACAAATTTGTATGAGAGTGCCAGTAACTAATGGCGCCATTAGCCACTAATACTCCATTGACTGTTACTGCTAACGTAATGCTGCATTAGTTAATGTATTTTTAATGATACGTTAATGGAGTGTTAGCTTTTCATACAACTGGGTCCTGTTGTCACCGTGTCTTAATGTGTTAGGGGACGCTTAACTCTTTACCAGGTGTACATTAATGCACATATTTCCAGTGGTTTTTCGAATCCTGCTTCCTTGCAAGATGAATATTTTGTATCTAGTTATCAACGGCATCCATTGCCACTGTCTATATAGAACTAACACCAATAACTATCGTCAACATGTTTGGCCATAAGTCTAGCATTTGTATATCATGTTACGCCTGCGTGCGAAGCCAGGACGTGTGTTGAACAAGTTGAAAGGCTTTTCTGAAGATAGAAAACGTTGCCATTAATAATACAAGAGATAAGCAGATCAATGGCAATCCAGAAACCTGGTATTTAATGACATGGTGATAAATAAATATATATAAAGTTTAAACAAGGGCGAAGTATATATGCTGTTTTAACGGTGATGACAATTAAACGTTCAAGTAGATACGATTTAAACAATATTTATTCAATACATACAAGACATTTAACAATAAAATAATATATAATTGTATCATGAGAGGGGATTGACAAACAGGATGTTACCATCCTGTATTAATGTCGCTCCCCACGAAACTAAAGGAATGAATCTAAGAAAAAGAAAAAAACATTAACATTATAACATGTCTATGGCTAGCATATTTGAAATGACCGTATGTAAAACGTAATTTAACAAGAGCGATAAGAACAACTTATAAGGCATGTCTGAAGCAAATAATAAATAATATTACAAAGCGTTTAAATTGGGAGATGCATTCGTAAACAGAGGCCATATATCAATTCATAATTTTAAATTTTGTATCTAATTGTTTCATATTTGTTTACAAGCTAAGAAGTAATGAGCTGGATCTTCATTTGAATGGCCACACGAACAAGAACTATCATTTAACAAGTATCGAGCATATTTATGACCGTTTAAATCGCTGTAGCCAAGTCTGAGACTAGAAAGTATAACTTGAGGACAGCGTTGTCCAACATTGCAATATAATAATATACTAGCATTTCATTTTCTATTAGAATTGGTCATGTTTTAAACTTTTGTTATATTGTCAGCCATATTTACTTCCTCATCTAGTGGATGAAAAAAAAAGGAATTCCTGTGCAATTCAGTTTTTGACGGAGTTTGTTACTGGGGACCCGCTTTCGAGTAAATAGCATATCTTACGTCTTTGCGGGACTAAATTTAACTTGCAAGTCATTAGCCCATTGCGATATTCTTTTAGGATCGTCATTTATGATTTTACTAGCAATATGGGCGTCTTCAATAACAATGAACAAAGAAATATAATCAGCAAACAGCCTATACCAGTAGTATTGTAATTAATGTAGATAGGAAATAGTAAGGGTCCTAGGACTGAGCCTTGTGGTACACCAGCAAGTACAGATTTGCAGTCGGAATGAACGCCATTTATTACGCCAGTTTGTGAACGATTAGATAGATAACTATTAAACCATGCTAGTAGTACCTAGTATTCCGCATGAATTTAGCTTTGCAAGGCTTTACTATTAGTAATACTAATATCGCAGCCCGGATTTCAGCTTGCAGTATAATGTTATAATAATAAATTAGTTACAACGCGGGCTTACCTCCTGATTCTAGTACTGAGATTACATTGTTGTCGAAAAAGAAGTTATATACATGTTTAATTATAAATTTTTAAAATATTATAAAAAGACAGCTGGTTAAAGGTATAGGTCCATAGTTGATAATGTGATATCTGGTGTTTGCATAGTTGATTATTTATTAATATGAATTTTGTATTAATATCAAACTTTTCAGGATATGACATAGGGGTAGGGGATTTTTTCCATTTTCCCCATAAGGCAATGGGCTTTTATCCTAAGGGGCTTTTGACCTAGGGGCTTTTATCCTTAGGGGCTTTTATCCGTATACAATGTAACATATACTAATAGTTAATGATGCAAAATATTCTTGACATATATAATAATAATAATTCTCTTTGATGACATTAAACAAAACGTAAACTATAATATTTACAGCTTAATACTAGTAGTTAAATGTATTACTATAGAAGGGAATAATTAGTAAAAGTTCACATTCGAATCGCTTTACTATATTGCAGCATGGGTGAAAATGGTCCTTTCCGGGAAGGTAGACACAATGTCAATGATGTATTTGTTGAATGTTTTATTTTCAGCACCATTCCAACTTCTGATATTTGTTCTATATCACATCTTGAAATATACAATAGTACATCTCTATTCTACTACTGATTCTGAATATTATCTCTGTGTTCTCTACCTTTCATTACGATCTTTAATTTTTTTCATCTTTAATGTTTTCTTTAGTTTGTTTCATCTTTCATTTTTTCTTTCATTTTATTATGTTACATGTTAAAACATCACCTATATACCCATACACGTTACTATGGATATTAACAAACATTCAAACATACTTGGTAAGTAAAACTACTGCAGACTAAAAGTCTGTCGTTGCAAGATTTAAACAATAAATAGCGAATTACAATTAGATAGATCGTACTAACTATAGAAATAATCATTAGCTTAACTGAGCTGTGGCCAAGCTAAAGTGGCTAATGATGAATGTCCCGCCAATATTTTATATAACAATACACTTGATTCAGACGGTCTAATGTCTATTAAGAATATTGTAGCAAATATCACACTTTCACAATCGCCTCTCTTTCGAAAAAGACATGTCCTCATGTCTACAAATATCTGTTAAAAATGCTGTTATTTAAAGAACTTGGACCTTGCACAACATATTTTGTCTTAAATTTAAATTTTCTTTTACTAATTTATCAGCTATGGATTGATAGACACGTTTTCTCTTTTGCACTGACTAGAATATATGTTGAAGAAACTACAATACAAATTTACACGTATTTCGTAATTTATATTTTCCTCATACCTCCCATTCACTTTTTAGAACATTTCTATTATTTCTTTAAAATAAATCTTCACACACTCATGTTGTATACCATCAATACTACAGGGTAATCCAATGTCCACCAAGTTATCATTGCCCATTACAAATCTTCACTTCAAGTTACACATATCATTGCATGTTAAAGTTTTTTTTCAGGAGGAAATCTATAAAGTGCAATTTCTACATATTTTACTCAGCCACTTGGACATTTAATATACATGAAAACAAATATAGCAATTTATTCAACAAATCAAATCCTATCCCATGTCGGCAAAAACGAACAAATCATTGCAATGTGATGTACTGTAGTTTTATTTCATATTTTTTAACGGTAAAAATATACACCATCCTTAAACTTACAAAATGTCTGACAACATGAAATATATATATCCATCAGAGGAGGACCAACTACAATGTGTGACACTTGATAAAATATATTCTAGCATGCATCTAAGTAGATGGTGGAGAAAGTACTCTTATTGTAGCAGTTGTTTAGTCTACAGCAAACCTGTGTGTTTTATGGCAAACACTCTCCCTGCTGTACAAGTCAGCTTGGTGTTTCGAATGGCACAGAATATGCATGCACAAGTGAAAGATGAAAGCGCATGAAGAACAACTATCTGAGTTGCTGTAGCGCTAATAATGCGTGTTTAACACTAATAAATTGTGTTTAGAGCTAATAATGTGCACTGCAAAGTATTCTGGTGGTTGTGATAAGCATTTTAAAAGCATTATAATATACAGTGAACCCTCGGGATACTATAGTGTGGTTTCACCTTTGAGATGCACATGCATATTCTGCGTGCATTCGAAACTCCGAGCTGGCTTATTAGGGCATCTTCAGATGCCTACAGCATTGAGAGTTAAATTTACTCACCTGGGCATTATCGAATATAAATGAGCAAATTACATGCAACCAAGATCACTTCAATACACAAGATTCATATCAATAAGAATGACATCCACCAGTTAGGGACCAGTTATTGCCCTGTACAAGTCATCACCCCAACCCATCTATAGTGCTTCTGCATTCTGAATGATTTTAATTACAGTATATTTCTAACACCTATCAATTACCAATAGAGGATAATCAGTGAGTGAGTGATTATGGAGTTGAACGTAGCAGTGGAAGAAGACAATAAGAACAAGACTGGTTTCTTTCAAATAAACACCAGATAGCTTCAAAATTTGCATACCAATTGCAATGTCATATCATATCGGGGATTGATCACATGACTGAACAATATTTCACTTGTTTATATCAGTTCAAATACCATGTCATTTCATGTGAAAGAAAATAGTGCTCACTGTCATTGTGATTTCTTCAAAATATTAGGAAAAAATGAATGCATTTTTATTACAATTGCATCACATTTCATTTCTACATGCTTGCATTAGTTATTGTTTAGATATCCATAAATACCAATTTGAAATAAAATAATTTGACAACAGAAGTACGTGCCTTGTCCTGTTTAATTGGGACGATAACTGGTAGTCCATAAAAAGGTCTATTTTCACATTGTTTTCTTGCCTCACTCAGGATATAACAGAGGCTAGCTAGATAACTTTGAAGATATCATTGAAGGTCACATTAGGGCTAACCATGTCGATGGACCACAGAAAATATCCAGGAAAACATTAATATTTTAGGCAATAACTGGTCGCCAACTAGTAGTTTCATAGTCGGGTATTTTAATAAAATAGTTATAGCAGTTTGATTTAGGTCACAAATATTTAATACTACAAATCTTGCTGTAGAATATCATTAGTCAACTTATTGCTTACTGTTGCAACAGGAACTGTTGTTGAATATTACTGTTATTTTAAAATCACCATCTCGACAGGAGAAAAACTAAAAAAATTAACTATTATACAAGATTTAGTTAATATAAAATGGTGTTGCGAGTTTCTTCATGTGTATTTTACTGTGCATTCATTAGTGATCTGTTCATTTAGCAGTCAATAATTCAATAATTATACTATCTATATAGACAATACTGTAGTTACGTCAGCAACAGCAAGTGACCAGATCAGTCTGGACTTCACTTCATGCATGACCAGACGATATGAACTGTTATTTTATGTATGCTTCATTGTTGTCTAATGAACACAGGTATGAAATCATTCATTACCACTATTCACGTTTATTGGATTTCACTGCAATTCCACATTAGGAGTGAAATCACATAGGTCATCAAACAAACAAAAATATACATACCATGAATATCAATTCTTCTATAATATTTTAAGTAATTCACACAAATATTTGATGGGGGAAGAACAAAATGGTACAAACATTCTCACTAAACCTTTCATGCCATTCATCACTGATTAATCCCACATTGGAATTCCACCTGGTTTGATCAATATGAATATTTCTGTCCATGGGGAGTTTTGAATACACATTGACTGTGTCTTCAACAGACCACATGACGGCTCCTCAATGATTATTAATGTTATTGTCACAGGAAGTAAAGTGCTAAGTATCGACGGAGGTCAACCAAACTGAAAGGAAAACCCAGGATGTCCACCGCCACCGTGGCCCCCAAAACTGAATCCCTGGAACCCAGGTCCACCGGCACCGCCGAAAAATGTCTGGAATATCTGGTTTGGGTCGATGTCTGGAATGGGAAAAATTTCCGTTGCAATCAAGCGAGTGATGTGAAGTTTTAACTTTGCTGTAGAATTGATTGACTGATTCAATTAGTGTTTAATGTCGCAGCGGGATTGCATGACGCGACCAGGGATCGAACCTGCGACCTTCTGTACGAGCTGACGCTCTAAGCATTATGCATGAAATAATTCCCAGTACTAAAAGCTTAATAATAAAGCTTAATAATAGTCTTGGCAAAAGTACTGTTTTGGAGAGAAAAAAAAGAAGAGTTGTATAGTAGATAGACGTTTCCGGGTGAGACACAACGGCCTACCTGCAAACCCATGGCCGTCCATCTCCTCCAAGTCCTGGCCGCTGTCGTATCTCATCTTCTTCTTGGAGTCCGACAACACACCATAGGCCTCCCCAACCTCCTTGAATTTCTTCTCCTCTTCCTTCTGCTTGTCCACAGTGTCATGCGAGTGTCGGTCTGCACACAGATCACAGATCACAGATACACATCACATCTATACACGACCACATTCCAGTACAAATCATAACAAAACATCTGGCCTCAAGATAACGAAACCTTTCTTCAGTACAATTTCATGCTCAACTCAGTTTTATTCACAAATCTCCATATAACATTTGAGCTTGAGCATGAAATCATACTGAATGAATGAATGAATTAGTACTTTACGTCGTAGTGGGAATATTTCACCCATACATAACGACTATAAATCGTACTGAAAACGTTTCACAATCTTGGGGCCCCGACATCTGTACACATCCGTCCCTCTACTCATTTGCACACACTACATTTGACACAAATTGCACAAACACCATACCTGGATGATGGACCAGCGCTCTCTTGCGGTAGGCTTTTTTGATTTCATCTTCTGTGGCGTTCTTGTGCACCCCAAGTATCTTGTAATAGTCCTTTCGTTTGCTTTTCTTTAGTTCTAGTTTTGCTTCTTGAAGAAGTCGCTTGTGCTCTATAAGAAGAAGAAATCTAAAGTTTGAAAAGTCTATTTTACTGAAGAGGTTAGATTATGTAATGCTAGATTATCGCCATCTCTACAAATTTGAGCCACATTAATATACATCTATTTGAAAACTAGAATAATGCAATTACCTTTAGACTTGTCCATTTTGTAGACCTTCTCATAGTCAATGACGGCCTCTTGATATAGTTCAGTATCCATAAAGCTGAAATACAATGTGTATTTGAATTAATAGCTATGTCTATTATCATTTAAATTTTTTGTTTTAATGTTTAGAGCTGCTTATAAGATTCCTTCACTTATAAGTTATATCACAGCTTGTTAGTTTATGGCAGGAGGAAACCCACAACAATTGCAGTGCTGAATGTTGCAGTAAAGCCTGCAGTAAAAGTTGATGCCCGGATGCCAGATTCATGGGGCAGAATTATCAGTACCAATAGGTTTAACACTACACAATAATAAGCACTCAATATTGAACCAATGCCCATTTCAAATTTAACGCCATATAAATTCATAGCTTATTTTAGTAGAGTTGAATTATTGTTTTACGCCACAGCGGGCATCTTTGACACGTATGTGACGATATTTTAGTAGACACATGACCTTTTCCCCATCCCACTGCATCAACAGGTTTGCTTACCATTTGGCTCTCCTCAAGTAAGCCTTCAAGTACATATCATCTAATTCTATTGCCTTGGTGCAGTCTTCTATAGCCTCTTCTAGTTTATTTAACTGAAAACCAAAAACATTACCCTGTACATTTGAACTGATAACAGGAGGGCAACCTTCAGCAAGTAGGTGTTATTCTATGAAACGAAAATCTTCCTAGCAAATCCCTGTCCACGATTACCATTTTCCTTTGTGTAATTCATATTTGTACCTCATTCGCCGAGTTTATCGGACTGAGTGAATAAAGGTTCTGTTCTGTTAGCAAGACCCATGAACCTTGGCTAGTGCAGGTGAACAAGGGAGATAACTGGGTAACAAGTGTAACAGATGCGTCATCAATCTTCTCCAATTGATCGCTGTTAAGGAAACAATATAATAGATGCCCCGGGCCCATTTCAAGATGGCCTCCTAACTATTTAGCTCCTAAACCAGTCCTAAAAGTTATCGCCTAGCAGCAAGTGTTTCACGTCTACATCACAAGTATCATCTCCTCCTAAATCGACACCTTTCGTTAGGAGGTGACAAACTGGGTTATAAAGTTATGAGTGCCTAAATTTAGGATGTCGTCGTGAAACACGGCCTGGCTTTTGGGCATAACCATGGACTGAAATGTTTGGGTTTAAGTTTATAACAGTGTTGTATGGACATGTCTCCTGATTATCACAGTGTGCCTTAGACAGACTATTACTAATGGTCTATGAAAAACAATGGTGATCATAGAATCAATTATTACTGCAATACATTCACAACATTGATTGATTCATTCATATAAAGTTTGACATCACTGCAGGAATATATTCACAAGAGGTTGACATATTAAGCCATGGACATTTACCTGATGTAAATACAGGAACAAGAATGGGAAATTGTGTTTTCAGCTGAAACAGCTGGGATCCAGGGACCACAGGCCATGGCCAGGTTTACGAGATCAACCCCGGAGCTTCAAAATCCACGGAATATTCTCATCCCTGTAAATACTGTAGCTATGTCACATTATGACATGTTCAGTATCCTCACCTTAGAACATACTGTAGCTCTGTCACATTATGACATGTTCAATATCCTCACCTTAGAACATACTGTAGCTCTGTTACATTATTACATGTTCAATATCCTCAACTTAGAACATACTGTAGCTCTGTTACATTATTACATGTTCAATATCCTCACCTTAGAACATACTGTAGCTCTGTTACAGTGCAACTTGGAATTGGTTAACTTATTATTGCTGTCTATATTGAGAGCTTGGGAATAGAGTTCATAGGCCTCGTCTAGTTTCCCTGCCCTAAAGGCAGTATTTCCTTCTTCTTTCTTGGCTTTCAACGCCTTTGCTTTCTGGAGAAAGAAAAGAAAATTCACAACACTTGGTAATTAAGATATGCACAGATCCATCCATTAAAGGTTATATTGATATACACAAACTTTACTCAGATTTCAGCATCATGGCAATAAATTTATGGTGGGAGAACAATTAATTGTGATTTCAGGGGAAAACAAGCCTGGGGTCTAGGGAATGCAGGCATATGATGACACTATCTCCAGGGCAAATAAATCGACCCCTGTACACATAAATCAGCAGATGTCTGCAGATCCACTTAAAAGTGCCATGCCTGGATGTTGTAAAGTTTTTTAAAGTTTTTGTTTAAATTGGGGTTTATTGTCACTTTCAAGATTCTTTCACTTATATCAAGACTGCCATGTTGCAGTAAACCTGCGAGCATCGACTGGTACTGACAAGACCAAGCATGATAACTCCATTGCACTCTACAGACATCGCATCCTATCAATATCATGTCAGAAAGGTTACGGCTACGAACATTGATGCCGGGGCCCCAGGGGCAGGATTTGAACCTGGAAACTTTGGCTCCCAAGTCCAACGTTCTACCACTGCGCTACCACCCGCCCCTGTATGTTGTAAAGATGAGCCGTCGATGATACAGACCTTGTAGATGTCCTTGGCATTCATATGGTCGGGCGCCAACCTCAGGACCTGCTGGAAGTGTTGGAAGGCCTTCTCAATGTTGTCCTGGTAATACAGACACATTCCACGCACGTACAGGGCATCAGCGTTCATGCCCCCACGCTGCAGGATATCACTGTAGAACATGAGTGACACTATGAAATATTGCAGCTACGGAAAGATTTGTTTACCACATCTATTACTAACTTAGAATGAGTTGAAGACACTATATTTGTGGTAAAACAAATTAGTTAAAAAAAGACAATCTAGTGTATGGCTTGTGAGTCCCATACCATGTGTGGGTTTGTGTTTGTTCTTCTACTAAATGAAGTTAATGAAAATAGCCAAGTTGTTCAAGATCACATTTTTCAAGCTCCTGTATTTTGAAGAAATATTCTCCAGTTTGAATTTTGATTGATTGAATTGAGTGTTTTTTGTCACAATGGGGATATTTCACCCATATACATGACAACCTACAAATACGTACTTCGCTAGTTCCTGTGATTCCTGGTACCTCCCAAGTAAAGCCAAGATTTCAGCTTTCCTGATCTTGAATTTGTAACAGGCTGGGCAGGTATCTATACACCTGTCCATACAGAACAACATCTGAAAACAATATAGATCAGTGACTTTCATTTCAGTCAAAATAACAGGAACAGCTCTCGGAGCAATGCTAATGAAGAGAAAACCTTTACATAATAATGACAAGTTATCATGTACAATCTAATTAATATCAGATCTCGTTTCACTCCTTAAAACATTGACTTTTTCTATTTGCAAAACCTTTGACCTTCTAAATTCATGTATTTTGTCAAGTGTACATACTGTTCTGAAATCACCCTTCACAAACTGTTTGTCTGCTCGATCTTCCAACTGCTGCACTGTATGTGCTGATTGGAGCTGAAACATGGCAAAACAGTGATACTACAACAAACAGTGATACTACATGTATATAATACAGGCATGTTAGAAATTCCTGACCTTCCACAGATGTAGATTTTAGTATAGATGAAAAACCTCCGAGCTTCATTATGTTACAAAATAGTGAGATTTCCCCCCATAGTTTTTGTTTGGTTATAGACCCAATTTAAAGATGATTTTCTTTTTTCTTTTACTAATATCACAGCTAATATTAATGGCAGAATGAAACACCTATAGCACATCCTATTTAACAATGCAGTAGATCCACAAGTCTCAGCAAGCATCGACAATCTAAGAATGCCAACTGTTTCATCGGTGAGCGGCCACTGTAGCTTATCAACACCACATTGGAAAGGTAACTTCTGTTGAGATTAACAACGAGTTTCCAGGAAGGGGTTTGAACTTGGGACGGCCGAGCTAACGACGATCATGTGTACTGTAAGATAGTGTGGACGGTGATCTTGTGCACTGTAAGATAGTGTGGATGGTGATCTTGTGTACTGTAAGATAGTGTGGACGGTGATCATGTGTACTGTAAGATAGTGTGGACGGTGATCATGTGTACTGTAAGATAGTGTGGATGGTGATCTTGTGTACTGTAAGATAGTGTGGACAGTGATCAGTACGTACTTCATCCTGAGCCACAGAGTTGCTGGGTTCCCGTTCTAACACCGCCTGGTAACTGCGGACGGCAGCGGCAGACTCTCCCATCGCCAGGTGACACTTGGCCTCTCGTAGATGTCCCTGCAAGCAAACAATGATCACCATACTGTATTGATCGATTGATGTCGCTGCGGGAATACTACATCCAAATGTGATGACTAAACAAATTGTAACAGTTTATTTTATTATAGTAATTAATACTAGAGAGGAGGAGTGTTCACAAAATCTGAAAAATAAAAAAAAGTTAAAAAAGAAGTTATGACAATAATTTCTTAAACGACGAAGTAGTATACTAATACACGTTGAGATAACTCACTTTGACAAAGTTGGAATCAATCTGCACAGATCTTCGGGCATCTTCTAACGCCTCTTTGTATTTGTTCATCATGATGTACGTAGCTGACCGATTCCCATAGTAAGCAGCACATGTTGGACACAAATCTACAAAACGACATCAACTCAAATTAACAATCATCTTTGAGAAATGTATTATGGCTGTAAATCAAGAAATCATCTCCCCACTCAATTTCAGTGGTAAAATATTTCACTCACATTGACAAGGGACATTGTGAATTGGCGTCAAGCATGGACGACAAAATAATATGAAACTGGTTGAATACAACACGTGTTTAGACAAATTAAATGTATGTAGTTTCAGGTAAATATTAAATGAAATCGGTCAACCATTTGTGATTGTATGCATTATAATAAGCTTCTACTTATAACAGACTAATTATAACATGCAAATAAAAAAATACGTAATTAACCAGTGTCAACATTGAACCTTATAATCCTGCATGTGTGTTTTGTCACACTGGTATTATTGGAATTTGAACCTTTCAGTACTGGTTTCTATTTCTGGTACTAATTTAAGCCCCATCAATATCAGAATCATAGTAAGTATGATTCCTATCCCTAAGTACTTACTGATGGCTTCATTGTAGTGAGACAGTGCTTCAGCATACATTTGTTGTTTGTAAAACGTATTTCCTTCAGCTTTCAGCTTTTCAGCTTCAACCACTCTCCTGTGAACACCAGAATCAAGTTAGCCAGATTGCATATGCTTGTTAAGCATAATAATATCACCGTCCTTTGCTTAACTTACTTTAATGTTCTATCTGTAGGATTAATTACAATCTGACAGTTATAGCTAAATGGGGCATCTCCGAATGTCTATAGCACATTAAAGAGGCAAGATGTCTGCACAAAGTCAATATTTATAACAGAGCACTGTTGGGAAAGACCTCTTTTGTATTGGCGATACAACGTCTTACAGTTTGGATTAATATTTTTTCTCGACTTTCTTTAAAAAAACAACAACTTGCAAGTATGATCTTGCCTCTTTAATAGGTAGCAGGTTAAATAAAATTATGACAAGTGAGCGATTCATTACTTAACGTCGCAGCGGGAAGCTTTCATAAATATTCGACGATAAATTATTTAATTACCTATTTGCAATAAATGGGTTTAAATTAAATGCATCAAGGTTTATTCTCGCCTTTTAAACGTGAGTGATTAATAGCCTATCGTTGCATCGAGAAGCGTTCACCCAAATCAACGAAAAATGATGACAAGAACGATGCACAATATTTACTTGTTTGGATTAGGGCGTAAAGGAATCTTGCGCTATTGTGCAGCATGCAATTTGAAGCCACTGAATAATCTGACTACTAGGGGTCAGATGGGTACTCGAAGATGCAAGTTCGGGTCTGGAATGGGTGGACTCGAATTTTTATGACTCGAGTACCTGACAAGTTACTGTATCTTCGGAACAGCAGTCACTCACGGTCCTGAAAGGTGAGCCTAACCTTCCTTAACTGGATATTTGAACGTGTCTCAATCACTACAAGCTTATTGTAAGATTTGTTGGTTAAAAATATAAACACTTTAACAGTTTTATAATGTCACAATTTTTATAAATTCTCTCTTGAGTACTTTCCATACCTAGTTAATTTAAATAATGGATGATTGATAAAATTACCTTTCTTTCAATTTGTAATATGGTAACATGGGTTATAGTAGACTTATTATTGCCCTTCATCCCACATTATGTTATGGAAGTCACAAGACTTAATTTAACTCGATTACCATCTTTTGATCAGATAACATGTCATCGGAGTTGTGACACTAGTTTTATGTCTATGGTGCCAATAAAATGTAAACAATAGTAATAAGGGACAACATAGAGCTAGAGTAAATGCAGCATTCATCAGTCACTTGAGTTGAGTCAACTTATATGTTCCTTTGTAGTTGATGGGTACGAGTTAACCTTTAGACTCATTTGGTAAACTGGTTTTGGTTAATATATACATTCTAGAGTGAATACATTTCATTGATTAATTTTATAGGCGCCAGAATATTAACCAATCGGGTTTAAAGACAGGTTTCGGTCAGCTTGTCCCAATTAGGTCGGCCGCATGTCCCTAAATATCGGTCGGGCTACTGTTTTGGGTGGAATCAACACCTTGTTTGTGGGCCAAATAACTGGTGGAACAATTAACATTAACATTCAGTCGATATATTCACCCCTACTTCCAAAACATCGACGGATAAGATCTGTACATTGACTCGGATAACGATTGAACTCACACTATTTTGAACTGAAGGACACTGACATTATACCACGATATTTCACGTGTTTTGTAAATCTGTCATAAATATTATATTTATTTGTTTATTACTTTAATCGCTATATATTTTTTATTAGCAAATATTGTATCGATTTCAAATGAATGCTAGCATTGGCATTATAATCACAGATGGAATATGTCTATGTCAAATATTTTTCAATAGATTGTGCAGGGCCATGTGACCGATATGCGAGGGGACAGTGTCTGAATATGACCTCAATCATCGGTCATTACGGTATTTTCCTTATTTCTCATTTATTTTATTGTTTCTTGACGAGAACTGTTGACATAATGATCACAGCATATATACAGTACACTAGCAGAGGATGGTATGACAGATAGTAGCAACCAAACCTTGCATAATCGTAGTACAGATAAGCGGAGTGAAGTCACTATTTTGTCTGCTTGGATCATGGAGTGCGCGTCAGTAGGGTACTTTTGCGCGATGTCGAACGATGTACGTCATCCAACTATATTTCACTAGCCAACGTGAACTGGGTTATCAACCACAGTATGCAGAAGTGGTGGGTAAAAGTCGACAAATGAAAACAAAATACGTAGATAGCTTCAAAACATGTTTTATTTGGATGTAAACAACACTGTCTGATGATTGAGGGTGACCGATAAAATGGTCCTCTACTCTACTTAACCGCAGTTAATAAAAAGAAACTTACAGATACTATCTAGTCCTCTAGACAACATTGTTTTGAAAAGTGTACTGTGTAACACGATATCACAATAATGAAATTCATCATATTTCGTAATTAATAGTAATAAAAAGAAAAACGTAATTACGGAAATAAGAAACGTTCAATAATCATCATTCAGACTATTCTGAATTTCTGCGTTGGCGACGATCTACAACACGTGAAAATGCGTGTTAAAAATAGTATCAATATTCCGAACAAAATAGAATAGACATAGAGTAGACGTCAACTCGAAAGATCGTTGTATTCTTCAATCAAGAAAGACAAAACTCAACTGTTCTTCTGTCATGTAGAACGTTGCTTCGTCCTCTGTTTGCATGGAATCCGCCTCACACATTTCTGTATCCGACATGTTGAAATCGCTACGAGAGAAATGTGAAAGCAAACGAGATTTGTGGAAAACCGTGAACTGAAACCGGTTTACTACTAAAACTATTTCCCCAAACACAATATATTGTTTGGTAAAGACTTCAGTATATGATTTCGTTTCTTGTAAATTTTCATAATAATTTGTATATTCAAAGAACATGATGAAGGTTGTTAGAAAATGTAAAACAAAATAATAGAAAAGAAAACAGGAGCCTTGAACGTATTTCAATTTAAATTAGTCGTTCTAATACTAGCATATGCACCTTTCAATAATAATGTCAAATCTAGATGACAGAGGTTTGGTTTCTAGATTAAAGAAAGCGGTTGGGTCTGGCGATGTGCAGACAGTACAGCGATTAGTCAAAGGAGGTGTAGATGTTAACCAGAGATTCTGGGTGATTATCACAAGTCGCTGAATAATAAATAGTCTCAAGTTCCATTTTGTCAACCGACTCGCATCTCCTGATTTCGTGGTACTATAGGCTAGTGATTCGATGTTCGCGATTATCTTTGTTGTTTATAAAATGTGTCAACAATATTTGTAATTACATCGCTAACCCTAACCCTAGAATAACCGTAACCATAAGATAGTATAGTGGGGACCCAAGGGCTAAAAAAACCCACCTAATACTCTGTAAAAATAACAGTAGCAGTATATGATGCCACAACATCAATCGGCATTCCTCAAACAGTTCCGTTGATATATCATGTGACATCCAGCTTTCATATTAGATTTCTATCGACAGACACGTGAGTTCGATTTGTACATGTATTTTTCGCCATGTTGTTAATTCAGTATCCTTACAAAATTGCGTTATTCTAATGTCGCGGATATCAGTGCATGTTATAAAATGACACACACGTGAATATTCTGGAAGAAAAGGGAGGGCGGAAATCATACCCAATATTTAAAATAACACAAAACGAAATTGTTGGATTTACATTGGCCCTGTTTATGTCCGGGTAGTGATAATGCTTCGCTATACTCACTTCACCGGCCATAATCCTCCTATGAAGGCTATGGGAGCAAAGTGCGATGCAAACTCCGGCGGCAGACAACCCGACACCATAGCCTTCATCAGAGGATTGTGACAAAATTTTACCAACTTTTTGACACTGACAGTGATAGATGAAACCTTGGAGAAAGTACAGAACAGATAGTTAATAGATTATAGAATAGATACAATTGTTATGCACTATATATTAATAATTGTTATGCACTATATATTAATGGATTAGTTAACAATTCATGAGTAAACCACGACAATCCTTATAAACCCATGTTGCCATACCAGTTCATCGTATATTTTCCTCCCTATGAGTTTGTTTTCCCTATTTTGACCAAACCTTTATTAATGATAAAATTGATGAATAGGTAAAACTGAGTCTGTTTTCCCATTGACTTTGTTTTATCTATGAATTACTGTCCCTAGAAACCATATACTGTAAATCAGGAAATTAATGCGTCGCTAATTTAATGCGACCTCAAGATTTTAGACGTAAATGCGACAACAATTAAATGCGACCGACCAGTCCTCTATTCATGTTTCATGTAACAACCTTATACATATGATGATCAATTTCACGCTACGGACGTGTGCATGAGACAGGGTACACATTAATCGATTTGGCCTTAAAATACAGAATGTATTTAATGCGTATGAATTAAATGCGACTACAAGCCAGTCGCATTTTTCGCATTAATATCTTGCTCGCATTAATTTCCTGATTTACAGTATTTACTTTAAATATAATTTTAATACGAATTGATCAATATTGATATCTTTTAGTCATTTGACCAAATATTTATCAATAATAAAATTGTGAGAGCAAGTTAAAAGAAACTTGTGCATTATTTTGCATGGTCTGTGCATATTTTGTTTTCTTCCACCAGTATGGCAGTACCCTTCTGCTGGAAGCGGTGACAGTGGGTTGTCTCCCCATTGTACGAACTCTGATCAAAGCCCAGGCAAACGTCTCTGCTATGAACAATGCAAGTCTCGTATGTTGACCTGTGCATGTCTACATCATTAACTCCTGTGTGACTGTTAACTCCTTTGTGTCACATGTTCCAACGGAGGTTACTTTCAAAATATTTCAGATTAACGAGTGAAAAAGACATTTTATACATAATTATAAACATTATTTGCAAGATCTGATGTAAAATTACTAACTATACTACTATGACTACAAGGCAAACAGATATATACATATTATATATTTAAAAAATGTCATTAATATCGGGGGCGGGTGGTAGTGCAGTGGTAGAACAGTTGGACTTTGAAGCCAAGGGTTCCAGGTTGAAATCCCACCCCGGGGGCCCCGGCATCAATGTTCGCGAAAGTTACCTTACTGACACGATATTGATAGGATGCGATGTCTGTAGAGTGGCAATGCAGTTAGCATCCTTGGTCTTGTCAGTACCAGCTAGTGCTCGCAGGTTTACTGCAACATTCAGCGCTACGGATATTGCGGGTTTCCTCCTGCCCTGAACTGACAAGTCGTGATATTCGTGAAAGAATCTTGAAAGCGACTTAAAAAAAATAAAATCATTAATATCGCTGAACTTGGCTAGACTACCCTGTCTATGTTTAAGTTTTATGCATAATGGTGCACATTACTATTTTTTTCGCAGGATGGGAGAACTGCACTCCACATTGCATCGAGAGCAGGATATGTTGACATTGTGGACACACTATTGCAGAGTGGAGCCAGGGTTGATGCTCGGACACTGGTAAGAGTTGTGACCTTGATGTTGCCATAGGTCAGAAACCTTCCTCAAGCCAGTACTCAGCCCCGGACTCTACATTCAGGAAATTGTTTCAAATGTCTCTGATCCGCGGATATCGCTGATGTATTTTTCCAGTGGTCGCTTTATTTGCACTGGACGTAGCGTGGGACCCCCAGACCCAGTTACTTGTTCTCTATTGAAATCACAATTGTCTGTTGCCATGCATGATATTAGGAGCGACCAATGAGTTAAGATTGTAAATATGAGTTCCTTGTCTGTCATAGGACGGGGAGACCTGCCTTCATCTTGCGGTGTGGAGAGGTCACCAAGAGGTTGTCAGAAAATTGCTTGCCGCTGGGGCAAAGGTCAACATACAAAGCAAGGTAAGACAACTCATTACAGTGAGTGAGTGATTATGGAGTTTAGTATCGCTGCGGGAATCTTTCACCGTTTTGCGACGACAACTCACAACAGTGCGAGGGAACTTTGAATTATCTTCAACGTCGCATATGGGTGAAAGATTCCCGCTGTGATGTAAAACAATAACTCACTCACTGCATTCTTTCGTATCAGCTGGATTAAGACGGTGGACATTTCATGTATTTACAAACGCTCATCTCTTAACTAGGAAGGATGGACTCCTTTGCGGTGGGCTGCCAAACTGGATCAGCTTACCACAGCCAAGATGCTTGTTGACCACAGGGCATATGTAAATTACAAGTCAATGGTCAGGGCCTGTTCTGTATGTTCTCCAGTAGTTCCATTTGTTGGCTAGGATCCAGGTCTGTGCTTCACGAGTTGTACTGGTACTGTGTGTAAATGGAAGTTTTCGTCATTTCCTGTTATAGTAAAAGCATGGTCCACTCCCTGATTTTCGTCTGGACTAAGTACGACTATTTCTATAAACACAGGCTAGGCAGCTTCGATACATGAACATGGTGGACAACTCTTAACAGTTTTTGATAGTTTAATAACTTTTCTGAGTTATGTTTTGCAATTAACTTTTCTGAGATATGTTTTGCAAAGCTGGTCTGGACTACATACATATATGGATGAGTCATGATTTGTTGGCTGTGCTTTCAGAATGGGGAGACCCCTCTGTATGAAGCTCTGCTGCAGTGCCACTTCGAAATGGCTCGTTTCCTCATACTGGAAGGAGCAGACGTCAACTTAGGTTCTCAGGTATGGCAGTGCGAATCAGTGGATGATACACTGAAGGCATATTTATTGTGTTAGCATATTGATATTCAACCTGTTTGTGGGGAAAACTTAAATATCCTGTCAAAAATATACAATTAATTTTTGTTTATATCAAACACCAAGTTAATCTGATTAGCTAACATAGATTAAACTATCTAGACCCCTATCAGAATATTAGTAGGTGTTATTTTTTGGTCCAAGTATTTTGTACTCTACTGTAAAAGACTTGTATTTCGCGCAGACTTATATTATGTGCTATACGCGCAAAGACAATTTGTGCGAAATTATAGTCCGCTCAAAATATGAAGTCCTATGTTTACCTATTGAAGTGGACGTATTAATGTACGATGTAATTAATACTAATGAATGAATCACAACACAGAAGATATGATTGAATAATTTAATTAAACGATGTTACGAAAAAGTAATTAAACGTAAAAATATATACTAGTATTAGTCTACTTTTACCACTCAAGTGAAACGTTAAAGTGGCAATCACCACTCGAGTAAAACGTTATAAGCGACAATCAACTCCGACTTTGTTTTGCAATCATGTGATGCAATGACTAGTATAATGGTCCCGGTAAATGTATTTAATTAGCTTCAGAATGTATTTCCTGTCGATGAATCTGACTCATTTCTTCTCAACTAATCTTGTTAACCTTAATACACAAAAGTCTACTCATGATGTCTGAGGCCACATGTTGCCCTAGTCATCGCTAATTACTTGGCTTTATCCTATTTTACAACTAGTTGCGTTCGTAATCACCGGTGAGCACGTTATAGTAGTACTTTTGTTCATTATGTGAGTGAATATATATTTTCTTAATTTAATTCCCGCAAATATGTCAATTATAGCATTTGCGTCAGCAAAATATAAGTCTTTTACAGTATATTATTTATTTTTAGCGAAGTATTTTGTAAACTATCTTCTTTATTTTTAACCAAGTATTTCGTACACTATCTTATTTATTTTTAGCCAAGTATTTTGTACAATATCTTCTATATTTTTAACCCAAGTATTTCATATAATGTGTTAGTTATCTTTAGCCAAGTATTTCATACAATATCTTATTTATCTTTAACAAAATATTTGGCATGTTTTGGTACAATCTTTTCATTATTTTTAGCCAAGTATTTTGTATCTTCCTTCTTTTTAATTTTTTTTTTTAAAGAAGTCCAGTTTCCCTCACTTGATAGCCAGGTGCAAGAACTTTGCCGTCCACGGACAGCAATGCCTGGAGATGTTGACCACTGCTGGCTACAATGTCCACAAAGACTACACATTGAAGCGCAGTAAAATCACACATCAAACTGCCAGCGAACTCGATCAGTTGACATTCCAGAAGTGGCTACAGTTTAGCCACGAGACGGTGCCCACATTGACGTGTCTCTGTCGAACTCGAGTGCGTCGCAGGATCAGCTACTGTGCTCAAGGGGAGAGCATCAGAACTCGCTTACAGAGAATCTCTCTCCCACAGATTCTCATGGACTTCCTACTGTTCAAGAATGAAATTGAAGATTCCTTTGGGTGACGATGACGTTATTAAAATTAAAGTTGTTTGTTTTTGTATCACTTGTGTTGGGGTTTTAATTTTTAAATATTCGCAGTAGTGTTCGTTCCAACTCGATTCCATATTTGTACTGAGTAAAAGAACGTTGAACCATGGAAGTGCCTGCTGGGTAAAAAGCTACTATTTTCTTTTATAGTATAATAGCCATGTTAAAAATGGTCAGTAGTTACGTGTTTCAAGAAATGGTCGCACTGTAGTCCTGGCACTATAGTTTATTATTACTTTCTTACAAATATTCTTAGAATGTCATTAAAAGCATTCAAGATGCGTTATCACTAAGGCCCTGGCATCATTCTGGGCGCACCATGAGTACTGTAGGAGGAAATGACATATTTACGCCTGGACTTTTGGTTCGACCACTCATTTGTGTGAAGAAGAACATAAGGAACGAAGATCATGACACAACAACATTATTGGACTGATTTTTGACTCGATATCGTAGCAAATGGGTGAAAAATTCCCCCATAATCACTCCTCATTTAACTCAATGCTAGGGTTTTGAAGTTCTATCCAAACTGATAAATATTTGAAGGCCATATAACCGTGCATGTGGACGTACATTAGTGGATTTCCTGGGTTAGTATGATATGGTGAGTCCTGCATAACCTCAACATGTTGATTTATTTAATAAAAAATTATACTTTTGCAATTGTGATGCTGTGTGGCCGCCATACTTTCGATTTTTGCATTTTACTGGAATGGGCAAGAGATTGCAAGTCTCTGTCCACTATACACTGGCAGCACGGCCGCAATAAGCTTATCTACAGTACTTCAGATACGGCATTAAATTGACCTGGACTCCGTTCCGCAGAACACTTATAGCTACAATTTGTTGTAAGTAAAATCTTTAGGAACATCGTAAGTCTGCACGAAACAATTATCACTTGAATATCCTTAGCTAACCAGATTCTAAAGCATTGTAGCGTTTCATGCAAGCAATCTGGTGTGGCTCATTTAGTTTGTATGCGTAGTCGGCTCTCTATTGCTACCTATCATATTTGTTTTTCTCTTCTCAGGTTATTGCCATGACTATCTAAATAAATTTGGATACACAATGAATAATGTATTGAGCTTAGCGATTACGTTTGCTGCTAATTGCATATGTTTGGAATAATTGACAAAGATAATTTGCTAATATTGTAATGTGAATATTATATATTATATGATGTCTCCGAGATCTATGCGAGTTGGCAGATAGGATTAAGTGTTATCGTAATGTGTAAAAGACTTGTGCTGTATTGTTTATCATTAGCTGAAGTCATCACAACTCCATTTTCCTTAGAGGCTGCATAGATATCAGAGTATAACAAATAAAGCCATATCGACCATCATGGTCACGGGAACGGACATTTAGTAGATGTATTTATTTTATGCTTATAATGATGGCAACAATTTTATACCTATAAATGTCATTGACATATTTCAGTGTGCTAGCACTAAATAAACTGGTGGACATCCAGACAAATACAAGCAGACATCCGCACAACACGTGCACCTACTTATACGAGAGAATGTTTATAATCCAAGCGTATGGGTGAAACATTCTCAGCGAAGTTAAGGAACATATTTACTCACACTATTGGACGTGGACAGAGTACTTTAAGAAAGATTCCACGTTTGTTGGAATGAACGCCCCAAATTTCCACATCATGTTCTTGGTGATAACACAACAATGTTATGTTAGATTCTAACATTGTAGAAAGTTCAAACGGTAGAAATGAAATATATGTATTTGGTATCTCACGTTTTACACCAAACTATTGTAGATTTGCAGATTTGAAAAAAAATTCCATATATTTCAGTTAATTAGAAAAAAGCTATGTCGAGGTAAATAAGATTAGATTGAAAACTGGATAATAAATATGAGATAGTCCTATCCTTGGCCGATGGCAACTTTAATTTCATCAAGGTAATTTTGCCACTCGTCCCTGTTAACCGATTCTCTACATCATATCTTCTGATTATTTTGAACGTATGTTAATCATCGTGCCTGGAGTTCATTTCCAGTGCAATTGCGACTTAACAGGTATTCCGATAAGAGATAGAAAGTGGGCGATCACAAGAGATAACTCGTATATCAGCAGCGGCCCACTAACAACCTTCACGAATCTAAACATGCACAATTGGCGTGAATCGCCTTGTAATGTATTAAATGTAGGCCTAGCTATTAACACACACATTAAATATACACTAGTATGGTTTTAAGTGGAAATACGTAAATAAAATGAAAATTGTAATAGCATTTTCAGCATTTACACAAATGAAGTTGATGTTCCTCGTTCCGCATTTAACAACGGAATAGTCGCAGCCATCCGTAATTTGATTTTTGACTTTGCAGCAACACTGAATGTCGAAAATAGTGATTTATGTGCTTTTCATGTTATTACCAATGTATATTTACAGATAGATAACACACACAAATTACACTAATTGTATATTACTTTCACGATTCAAGTGTCAAGTGAGATGCATACCATTGGGTATATTCACGTTGTAAAGGCGTTTTCTTATAAAACAAATAGAAAAAAATGACAACAACCAACAACAACAGTTGAGACTACCAGAGCGTTGGAAACCATACACTACTATACATTGATATAATACGCCATTAAGATAATTGAAGTAAACGTCGTAATTATATCTATACAAGATGATGATAGTACAGGAGATAGGACGGAACCCCGGCTCCTCCCATACTGTTGTATGTGTAGACCGAGCGATCACGATGCCTTCCGCACACATCTGGGTCATAGCAGAAAGAAGAGGTAGTCTCGCAACGTCTCCATCTCACTACTAGTGACAAGCAAGCAAGCCAT
>JAUTBT010004294.1:0-27237 GCA_032361225.1 Lepetodrilus schrolli | reverse complement strand
CTACAAAACCACGTCTATAATTTTGAAACGGTAGGACGATAAGAACAGCCATATATATTTTTTTATCTCTCGTTTTCTGGGAGTAATTGGATAGCCTTGTATTCTACAGTCAATTGATAGGAAGGAGAGTTGACCTGTGAACACATCTCCCCCTCCCCTCACTATGAGCATGTAGCAGGACGTTAAGATATTGATCTGCCATTGTCATTGTCTACTAATGCTGTGATGATTATCAGTCTGTTGCTTCCTATTGACTTGACGTGTGGGATGACTGTTCATATGGCTACTATGCTCACACTTACAGGTCGTAAATATCGTGTATCGCATGGAGGCGCGTACATACATGTATGATCAAAGGGAGACTACTTCATTTAATGTTTTGTGCAGTTCCATGCTGATAGGTAAAGACAAATTGCCCGGTTGTATGGAACATGTTATTTCCATACAGTATGAGAAACCGTACAAGAATCCTGCGATCTCTCACTAGTTTTCCGCAGAAAATACGAATTCGAACATAAACAGGTTAGGTTCCAAAAATAAATGGTTCACCCTGACTAGATCAATTAGTATGCCTGTTGAGAAGTACCATACTGGTCTATGCCATGAATAGTCGGAAGTTGCTCTTTTGGACTGTTTTTGGCGAGGAAGATAACTAAGTCTGGTTGTAAATGGTAAGTAAACAATGTATTATTCATGATTTCGTCAACAGAAAATTGTAGTCATAACACCCTACTTTGGGCAATTACGCATAAATAGGTCTGGGACAAAAATTAACATTTTAATAATAGTGTGATTATATAGCTACTGCACCTTTCAGTCTTTGCCTTTCTCTCTCTCTCTCTCCCTCTCTCTCTCTCTCTGTGTATCTCTCGCTCCCATTCTCTCTCGCCACATGCCTGTGTTCATGTTTGTACGGACACGTTAATGACCCATCTCTCTCTCTCTCTCTCTCTCTCTCTCTCTCCCTCTCTCTCTCTCTCATATATGTCTATGTGAATGTTTCTATGTGTATCAGTTTGCCTACGGAAACGTTAATTATCCATTGACCACGACATCAGACCCCGCGAGATACATAGGCCATACACTGATAATATCAAGAAGTCGCGGAACTACAGACGTTGACGTCAAACCCGACAAAACGGTGCTTATCGATGCGCACACATTTGAATAAGTTCCTGACTTTCAAACATTTATCATGATGTGTTTTTGTCTGGGGAAGTTGAGCTCGCTAACAATATTATGGCTGATCCTGTTCAATGTATTTCAGAGTCGACAAAAGAAGCAAACTCCCAATGGTAGTTTATTCCCTCATAGAACTGTAATGCCTACAAAAAACCTGAAAGAACCACTGTATGTGAAGCAAAATGGTTCTCAGATTTAACTAACCGGTGCCGCATTGCCTTTCGGTAGGTCACATGATCTAACCCAGTGGCATCTGAGCACTGAGCGTATCCTGGCGCATTTCCGGTGCACAAGGCGGAGCTGATATGAAATCCAAACACGGCACAAACGTCAAAGTGTTGTTTTCCTGTAAGTTTTTATTTTATTTCCATCTGTATCCTCCCTTCCTCCCTCGCCCCCTCTCCCCTCTCTTCTCTCTCTCTCTCTCTCTCTCTCTCTCTCTCTCTCTCATACTTCTATGAAGTGATATAATTAAAATGTTTAAATCGCTGTGAATTCAGATAATGTATTTTCTGAACAAGACATCCAGTATAATGATCATGTTTCTGTAATATTATCGAGTGCGTAGACAGTAAATGGTTGCGTAATGATGTTTCATATGTATATAGAATGAGACATATCACACCTCTGATGTTACTTTCTAAAACACTTCCCACAAAGTACACCTTCTACATTTTAAACATGTTTTAGCTTAGATCCACAAAACTGGTAACGGCGTGTTTGCAATAAAAGTATATACTGTAGGCCAAATACACTAGGCATGTATAACTGTTACAACGAAACATGGATAGATAGATATGCTGATTTAGAGTATCTGAATAATGTGCTATGCTCTGGATAATATAATATACTAATATATAATGCACGCGCTTCATAGTGTACGAACACGTATTTAGGAAACATTTAAATATAATTTTTAATATTTCAAATTGCAACCGACATTTTGATGCCGTAGACTTTATCCGTATGCACTCTTCAATTAAATTAAATATACACTCAGGATGAACTCTTCAATTAAATACATCTCCTGTGACATTGACGTTTTGTCAAATTTGACCAACTAATATAACTGTGGTTTTGAATTACACAGCTGGAATTATACGTGACAATCAACATCGACATACATTATAACTCGATGAAGTCATTAGTGTTATCCAGGCAGTCCTGACTTTGTTGAACCCTCTCGTGGTCAAGGCGACATATAGATTTCCGAAGACAGCGATTTTGAAACCGGAAACTGGGCCAGTAGCCTCGCACACGATTTGTGATGGTACAATGTTTTCGCAAATGGGTTAAAGATTCTCTCAGCGATGTTAAACTTCATAATCATTCACTCAATCAACCGGTACACAAACGCTTCGTTTGGCGCCGATGTTTTGCATCCCATAACCTTGATCCATGCTCATCACCGTAAGCAATTAAGGGGGAATAACTAGAGTACCGCTAATGGTAATATGGTAAATATTTTAGCCTGCAATCCAGTCCAGGTTACTTGGACGAAATCGGCTGAATATCAGGAACAATTCCTATATCAGTTTTTACTTTAATTTAACCATCTTTATTTTAACCATGCGCATGAAATATAGACACATGTATTCTTGCTCAAATAGTCAAAATATATGCTGAAATTATATATTGATACGAATATGTCTGTTCGTCTTTCACCAATCGCGCTGGTATATGTGCTATCAAGTATTTGACTGGATATGTACATATGTCTACGGGCGCGTCATATTTTCCTAACAACAGGTGTTATCTCATCTGCGTGTTCTTCATCGCCAACTGGCTAACAGGACGCGCAGGAATGTGCGCAGTGCCTTGCCAGCGATGTCATCGTGTATAAAGAACATCTATGAATAGAACCCGCCATCATGGAAGAGACGAACGGCATATTTTACCACGCGAACCAAAGGAAAGTCGTAGGCTAATGGCCTTTGATTGCATACGCCGATACATACTATGGTTCGAATTATTCTCGACGGTTTTGCATCAGAAATATATAGCCAAGCATTGCTCGGACGCCAGAAAAGGTCGTAGCGAGTCAGAAACCTCAATGTAATGTATGAATAATCTGTACAAATATTGTCCTTGATTCAGGAGAGCAGAGTTGGCGTGTCTGTATAACACATACATGCATGCACTTGGCCGTCTCAAACTCTCGTTTGCATCGCCTCTAGGCAAACTTCAACTGCCTCTTCCTATCCTCAATCTCGTGGACTAATCCACTTCAATAAGAGGCTGACATTACGTTTTCCGTTGACAAAGCTCCTTGATGAATATGGACTACATAATGTACTTTATTAATCGAGTTCGTAGACGTCCCAAATCAGGAAGTACTCTAGGTCGTATATTTGGATAACGCTCAGCTACACGCCTCTAGCTAAAATAAAGTCCTAAATTAATTCGTAATTCTGGTTAAGACTTCACGTATCCGTGCAGCTACGCTCGTAAATCAGGCACCTTTTTACTAGTACATGTATGTACGCACTGCTAACGGGTATTTGAAATTATAGAATTGTAAGCTATGATATTTTGGATTTTACGACCGCCATATACTTTCAAAGAGAAAACGTACAGTGCATATACTACAAGGTAAAACATTCATAGAAAAGCTATGTTTGATGTTCTCACAGCAAGAGAATTGCCAAGGGTAGCACTTTAAACAACACGACATAGAACATTGACTTTTATGTATTGCATTCCGACAAGCATTTCCTTTTTGAATGTCGAGTTTTCAAATGTTCACAATAAGGATGATACAATAGAGAATAGTATTTTAGGACCACCACGTGAGACCGTATGGATAGTAAAACGTATCGTTCCACGCACATATATTTGCTATCCTTACTTAGACTATATAGTTAATCACCTCCTTTACCGGCCTAGCAACATGCCGTAACATTAACGATTCCCTCCCGTTTTTTGCACGCCATGACATAGATCCAATATTTACACGGCACGGTCGCTACATCTGATACCTACACACCGCTAGCTTAATTGTTTCCTATGCATCTTTCTACATCTCCAGACGAACATATGTAACGGTTATACACAAATCACGCGAAGCACGTGCTGTGTTTTCGCCCTAAATCAGGCCCCGATTTCTCGAAACAAACTTGAGTTTGAGATTTTGCTCAGCTGAGATTTCTCCCATTGACTCTGTGCTGTAACTTGATTAATATCTCAGCTGGGTTTGTTTTTACTCAAGCTACATCATTGAGTCAATGGGAGAAATCTCAGCTGAGCAGAATCTCAAACTCATGCTTGCTTCGAGAAATCTGAGCAGAAAATGATGCAAGAAAAATATACTTAAACAAAAACGTAATGATGTCATAGTTTATGTTCGTTACATCGTTAACAGCTCAATCACAGCGCTGTTGAATATCGTTATCGAAAAACCAGCCCGGAATATGATATGATAACGCTTACGTATGTTGTAGAAATGCCTCCGCACTGAGTAGCAGTTCGGGTTTCGACAGTGTAGTTATGCCTTAATTAGCACCGCCTTTGCTGAAATAATTACACAAGAAATTGAACACAGAGTTCCAGTTAGCCTTTCAATCATGGCAGTGAGCTTACGTCTGGTGTGCACCCCGTCACAACGACGACGCGATGTCATTGAGAACTGCAACTGACAGATAACTATTTCGTAATTACAGGCAAGGATAGAAGCTAACGTTGAACACGGAATACGTCTGTAATTATGCAGGCTTTACTATAGATTTCCAGTACAGTGTGCATGACATTTCGCAAACCGCGTGACCCGAGTCTTGCCGAACTGTGGTAAAAGTCGGTTGTACAATCCAAGAGTACTAACGGCAATTATTCAATATACGTGGTGGATATCTACTGTGTAATAATGATTCCATAATCAACAGTGTTGATTACGTCTTTTTGTCTTTCGCGTGCTGAGGTGAAATGTACATGTTTTCACTACTAGATAAAGCTGTATGTCGGCAGTTTTCAATGGTTTATTTCATTAAAATGATTATATTGAATAATTAGAATAACCCACTCGATACGAGTGGTTACGGAACATATGTCCTTCGTGAAATTAAGGTTCAAAGTTCCTCGGTGAAGTTGGAACTGTGAACATTAATTTCATTAGGGACATTTTCCGTAATCACTTGTATTTCGTAGGTTATTCTCTAATTAACCATAAAGTTCGAGAACAAATCTTAATGAATGAATGATTCATGCGGTATGGTATCATGTCGTTGGCCAACGATGACGAAACGAATATGATAATGAAGGGTAGAAAAAATGAAACCATAAATGCTAGTTAATAAATGAAAATGAACATTATTGTTTTAAAATGTTTAAAAAGGTCAAGTTTAATAATCATAATTATCATCTCACTTCAAGTGACCAATAACCGTCATAAATAATATATGAAAGAAAAACACTATGTCGCGTGGCATCACGCCAAAATTATTACCACAGTCTATGAGGTGCGGTATACTCGGTTATACCAATGTTCAGGGATATCGTATAGCCTGAAATACCAATAATGTCGTTTTTTTCCCCATTATGCGTTGGCGATAATTCACACCCTAATAGGTTAGTATACTACTCACATATACACGCAGGTGTGTTTATTTTCACCAATTTCATAAATAAAATAAATATTGACCAATTAAGCAGGTATAACCTATGTTAACGGGAAACAATAGATCTGCGGTGCCATCTGGCAACCTGCATAGCTGCATATATGTACACAAACAGTGACATATTTATTTAAGAATACGATCAATCACCATGAACGTCAACCCGAAATAAAAAATCAATTCCTCACTCATCTATAAGCAGCTAGAAAGGAACCTCTTCTTATATGGGCGTTTAGAAACCAATTTATCATGGACCTATTTCACAGAAAGTAAGATAAATCGTGGCCGCAAAGAAAGAAAAGTTTACAATTTCGGAGATTAGAAAAACCTAATCTCATTCTCCGTTGAGGATACCCTTCTTTAACCCGCCGTGTCTTCATCAGCACAAGTTACCTCAACCGATATGCTATCCCCCTGGGAATAGTTTCCACTCTGTGTACATTTTGAGATTTTTAAGAACCGCGCATTTCCTCCGCGTCATACATGTAGCCTGCATGCTATCACCGGAAACGGACATGTAAACATTAGAGTAGTAAAGAGGAAGACGAAGTAAATTATAAGTAAATAATATAATAGTTACCTCCCAACTGCTCACAATCCTTAAATCTCTCCACCAAGTCTTGGAAACAGTTGCACAACGGGCTTGATTAATCTGGAATAGGGCAAAGGGAAAACATGATATGTAGGTAAGTCTATAGGAAAATAATACGCGCACTCACCCATATACAAAGAAAGAGGTGAGAGGAGAGATTATGTGTGTGTGTGTGTGTGTGTGTGTGTGTGTGTGTGTGTGTATGTGTGTGTGTGTATGTGTGCGTGCGTGTAGAGAAATAAAGAGAGAGCATAAATACATGCTGCAAAATCTAAACATTCGTTTTATAACATTAGTCACCATATTTAGGCAACAGTGCACTCGCATGTCAAGATGACCCGCGAGGTAGTTCAACAGTAATGACTGGGTGATACATTCACCAGGGATGCTTGCTTATATTACGTTTTTTATTAAATAATAATGCAATATTTTCTCTAATGGCAATACCCACCACTAAATTTGTATATATTGGCAAATGTTCGCTGCGTATATATTTGCAAGATCTGGCGTAAGTAAAACGTTTATTGAGATATAAACCTAGTATATACATGGTGTATGCCTCCACAAACACGTCATATTTCAGTCAATTATAAAATGTTACCAGATATTCATACAACATAAACTACCAAGTAACGCCTGTTAGTTAAGCACATAATTACATGTAAAATACATGTAGACCACCCAAGAACGAACAGCCTCACACGTGTAAAATGCCTGAATGAAGTCATGCAAACATACATCAAACCGATTGGTGTGCTTAAAACCCCACTATCCCATATCTCAGCCATTTGAGTTACATATATCGTCCAGTTTTACTGAGACAATTCCTCGTGAAGCATCGGCTACCTCGGCAAGGGAAACTGTAATGTATGGTCTGCCACGGATATTTTCTCTAATGTGTTGATTCACGAGGTAAGAATATATTCGTGTGGCTTACGAGGAACTGCCAATCAGTAAAACAGAACATCCCGAGCAATGCAACGGTAGCTTGCAACGTCTGTTTTGTTAGTATCGGCATCATATGCTCTCCAAACAACTCATTTCAACTGAATTATTTGCTTTACGTATGTGTTTTGGGGTTAAAGTCAACCCGAGTGTCTTCAAAAACACGGAAGAAACGCAAGAACAGGTCTTGCCGAGAATAAAACCGACAATTTTCACACAAAAAGTCGGCGTCTATTTACAGATTTATTACCTAGAACTTCTCAGATCTATGACCACGTTGAAACATTTAATATTAGAAACAGACATTGTAAGTTTGAATTTCAACAATCACCTATTTAAACTTACTTTTGCGATATGTTTGCAGATGCATTTTAAATACAGAATATGTAAACATGTCAGAGAATGGCATCAGTTGAAGATGAAAACATCAGAAATGTAAATAAGGTCCTTTTTTTTTTTACCTGTCGCGCAGTCGCATTCATTCACACTCATCAGCGCTTAGTGAACAGGCATGTTGTTGTTTCGGGAACATTTTCTTTTTAAATTTTTAAAAAATATCGTGGGAAATACATTCAACTTAGCAAATAGTTATCTAATTATGTCTTTCAATTCATATTATAGATGTTGGGATTCAATTTAGTCTGAATTAATCATTAAAGGCACCGTTTGGACAGTACACGTGTTTATGCACGTGACGTAATCTGAGACATCTGATTGGTATTTGTTATACTTACGATAGGTGATGTCCTTGTTATCGTAGTTTGCCACAAACTCACTAAATTAAAACATATAATACTTCTGTTAGGCCAGAATATTTCAGAAATCTATAAATAAATTAATTCATATATCAACTGATTTTACATGTATTTGCAATTAATTATTCAACATCTCGACTTTGATCCATCATCGACCGCACATAGATGCCCAATTATTTTGTAATTACAATACTAGGTAAGCTTTTGTCTGAAACATTATCCGTATATTATCAAATGTCATCGCCTTTAATTTAATTTAAAAGCATTATCAGTACTCGTGAGATATGTCCAAATACCTCTAAATCTACAAATGCAAGGATCCGTATTCTAATCGGACTAAGAAATCATCCAACGAAGACAAGACCACGAGGTGGACTCAGACAGTCATAATTCTTACATCCACGCATCCCTAAGGCACCTCTCCGGTATGTCAAAGGTTGAACCACACCGATTTGGACAGTATGTATATACTCTGAAGGCTAAAGCAGATATTCATAATTCGTACATCCACACATCCCTAAGGTGTGTCGAGGTTTGAAGCACACCGACATGGACAGGTATATACTCGGGGCAGACAGAATACCCGGGGCAAAGTATACCTGCCTCGACCACTTATTCAGAGATCACATGGGAAGTCAGTCTATGCCCTCCAGAACGTCCACAGATGCTGGAACACGAAGCACTACCGGAACTCCAGTCGGAAGTGAACATCTGCCCCGAGGTATCTTGGTCCACCAGGCAGGCTGGATGAAATACGTATGGAGGGGTAATCTAACGCAATGCGTCTCCTTGCCATTTTAAAAGATAGCTATACAGTAAATTTCGCTTTATATCACACACCTGCGATGGGTGAAAGCTGTTGCAGAACGGCTGCAAGTGTCCCACAGATTGTAGAAACGTGGCCCAGGCTGATCTCAAGTCTACTTTTCCACATACACTGCCATTTTTATATTAATTAAAAGGTTTCTAAAATACTGACATACCACGGCTGTATGAGTCGAGAGTATTCTTGACATTAAAAAATAAATAACGTAAACTGATAAATTAGAGGCCCGGTGTTTGAAAGGGATTAAGTTCATCGCTATGATGTAAAGGGAGAGATAGGCAGGTATCTAGTGCGTGTTAACGTATAGAGCATGTGCCGATATACTATCAGATACATTTCCAAGTGAGCATCGTATACTATAGACAGCAGATGTTTGTTTGTGGTTTGATATCATAGCACAATCATTTACATTGTAAGAACTATATTCGTATATTTATTGCCAATGGAGGTTCCAATACTAGTAATTTGGCTGCATTGCCACGTATTCTAATTACGAGGTCGTGAAATAGCATACGGATATTTGCAATTATCAACGACGAATTGTTACGCCGAATTTTATTTGTCAGTGAAATCCATTATGCATACATAGTAATCTTTCGATCGCATCCCAAATGTGCATTACTGAAGTAAAATAATACGTAAAGTAACTTTCTTAACGAGAAACAACATGACGTTAATCTCATTGTGGCAAGAAACATCAATTAAAGTTGACATTGATAAAGATTGTAACATGGAGAGAAGAAATGCCCTTCAGCTCGTTCACTCGAATTATCCAAAGTGCTCACTCGTCAAATTGGACCAATATCGTTTGAAACAATGTCAGTTCATACGATCAATGACACGACCAAAGGCTTTGATGCTGTCAACGTGACATTGAATAAACTGTGTTTTCACTTCAGATAGGTTTAAACATGGATAATCGACTGCATTGCAAGTGGGAGGGGGGTGGGGGGTGGGGGTTCCTCGTAACAAACACAACGGTAATGTAACATGCATAGACCAGTGAGAGTCTATGGTTAAACTCTCTCATGACAAATGGGCACTATTGTTTGCAAATCAAACACTTAATATTTAACTTGTACTAGAATATTGTATTAGAACCGATTTCAGATATGGTAAGGTAAGATAGCTTTATTACCTTTCCAGGAATGTGGTTTGCATATACAGAGCATTATAAATCGCATATAAAATAACATAAACAGGATACACATTTAAGACATCTCTAATATAACAAATTTGCACAGACACAGAAACATAATCAGAAACTTAAAATATCACCTCAATAACAGCATGCATGACGACCTAATAAATGACGAGGAATCAGTCAGGTTATGGTTCATGTTTCGAACCAAAAGAAGAGATTGGTTCCGTACACTGGAACGTTGTTTTCTTTCTAAATCGGGGTTTAGATTATCTCACTTATATCACGGCTTGTCAGTTAGGGCCGGATAATCCCGCAACATCCGTAGCGTTGAAAGCTGCAGTAAACCTGCAAGCACCGGCTGGTACTGACAGACCAAGGATGATATCTGCATTGCCACGGTACAGACAGCGCATCCTATCACGATCGCGTCAGAAAGGCAAAGTTCTATACTGGAACGCAAGCAGTATATGAATGAGTCGCTAGATTTATGCTTCGCTTAAAAAAGTTAAGAGATCTAGAATTATCAGACACATGTTGAAAACATTAGTGGTTATTACCTTCGGTAACTGACTTCGGATGATAACCGGCATGAAATGGTTACCCAACAGTACAAATCATGTGTAAATGTTAAGATTCTAGTTTTTTTGTAAACGGCATATTGTGTTGTACACCCCCACCCCCAAGAAGCTGATCCATTGACTGGGGTAGTAATACGTCAGCACAACAGAGCAGCAGCACATTGAAAGGTAGGCGCCTCGTAGAGGTATTATTAGTGTTTTTATTACCAGGGGCCGTTGCACAGAACAATTGTACCGGTCAGAATTTCGGAACCCGCCATTGCATAAAACATTTATCGCTACAATACTTGAGAATGTGGTTAGCTAAAACTATTGTAACGATAAAAGTGGTTCATGCATCCAGACTTGCATTTGTAGAGGGTTTCGATTGCTTTGCAATCAATTGTAGCTACAACTGTTTTGATGATTCTCAAGGACAGTGTGTATTGAGTTCGAGACCTCCATAGAAAAATGACAATGTGTTAGTGTTTCGTGGCACTGGGTACCTTGTACTTTGGTGTGTATTACGGTACAATACTTCGCCTGCTCACTGTGCATTGACTATCAGCGTCTCAGCTGTAGCAGGTGCGATACGAAAGACTGAACACAGATCCCCAATGAACAGGTGAGGTGGTTAAGTATAGCAGCGTATCATTAAATTAACTACCCTTATATTTATCTGGAGTATTTACAGCACCAATTGCCGTACCGCCATTGCGTTGAGTATACACACTAGTAACCAGCATAGTGTGAAAAACGAGACGCATGACTGCCAATATGCAATAACACAACCTATGGTACGATGTTTTAATAGCAAAGAAAATTATGATAGTTACGGTCAAATTATCCATAGCTATAGCAACATGTATGCTTCAGAAACGTGACGGTTATCATGGAAATCTACACTACACTATCTGATGAAATACCGTATCTGGACGGCATTATTAATTAATATGCATAACATGCCATGCTTACGATTGCCATAAACTGTTTGGCACCATGCATCAGCAAATGAGCCCCCGTTTGGCGCAGGCATATCCTCGATATACATACACTTCACGGACGTTCTGGATACATGCAATGAATGACTCTGTACGTATGTCTCTGGCAGGAATCCCGCAGCGAGATTTGTCTGGCTGGGCACTCGGGAACACTACAAAGACGGCTTCATCCCATTGTATTTAGTTCAAACTTTGAAGTGCACTGTCGCAAATCCAGTTACGGACTTCATCAGATAAAGCCATCATGAATTCATTAGATGAGACGGAGAAACAATATACATCAAAGAGGTAAACTAACTCCGAAAGACTACAGTCACAAGCGTGGGATGCATTAACTGACATAACCAATTCATTCTGGTACACAACTCTTTGGAAATGCCGGGTCTGATTTCTTCAGACATCCCAAACAGTTCCAGATTGTGTGCTCATATGAGGAGCCATGAACTCGTTGGTTTCTCTGACGTCGGTAATGTGGACCAAATCTTACGCACCTTTCACAGCAGGTTGACAACAATAACGGATTCATGTCGACGGCGGCTGCAATGCGTTTCCATTTAGCTTAAAGGGTCAGCAAGATTGTTTTACGAACGTATTTTGAACATCCACAGTTCAAGTGCGTGTGTGTGCGTTAAGTTTGACGTCTAGGATATTCCAACAACATAACGAGGCAGGTTCAGAAGCAGGAATCGAACGTAAGCAAACACGAGGGCGTCAAACTGAAGAACCCAGATTAAGGATAACACGGAGAAGAATGGTGGGGGGGGGGGGACGTTTGGAAATCAGACTTGCATGCGTGTTCTTTGACTGGGCTTAAATAGACTCTGGAGACGCAAAGCGAGAAATAGCAGTTTATAGATTGAGTTAAAGAAGTACTGTACATGCGAGCGTATGTTGCGGAATAAACCATGGAATCGGGTTGTTTTGAAACTGTATCTCACTTTGACAACCTAAGATCGATAAACGGAAACAAATGAAAACACATCAATTCAAGTTGGTGAAATACTGAACCAAATACATTCACACAATATATACTCAACAAAATAAATGAAGGGCCAACAGATACTGTGTGGGGAAGCTTTTTACTAAGTTTCAGAACTCGGCTTTAGGAATCTGGTGCCAGTCCTCAGACTAATGTTTCTGCAAGTTCTTGAAGTGTACCTGGAGCAAGTAGATGTTTGGAAATTCTTCGTTGTTAAACTAATGGCCCTTAATTAATTTTGTTGAGTATATGTATTGTGGCACCAATACTTTGTTCGTATTTATCGATTAATTCAAGTTTCAGTTCTTTATTGCACTCGTCCATATACATTAATACTGTATTTAAATATCATGACTGCATGTAGACATTATTTATCAATTAATTTCACTAACCAATTACATGTGTATAATTATATGTATGTGTTCTTGCATCCTGAATGTTTAATTATTGTCTTTGCTAATATTTACCAAAACACACCATGGTGCCACACTGTTACCTGCAGTGCATGCACTAACGTTTAACTATTTTCTTCACATTAGACGAACTTGAACTGGGTGTACGGAAGGGTAAACGATTACTCCATGCGTATGCGACGTGGCGTTCAAACTTTAAAGTCGGTGCTGTGTATGCTCTATTAAACGCCCGGTGGGCCATGGTACTACAAAATAATTACGACCGACAAGCCCCGAGTGGTAGCATCTACAGTGACGTAATACGACTGTGCCTTGTGCGACTTCGATTGGATTCCTGCGAACTTGGTAACTTTTTATCTTCTCAAAACCACCCACGGTGGTACACGAGATACAACATACTTTATAAAGTGAAAATAAATACGTGCAAAACATCACAGGGTATCAGTGCAGTGAGTCAATACATATTCATAGTGTAAGAATTTATTATTCGTTTTAAGGTTGATAAATTATTCCAATATGTATATCTAGACACATATTTAATTCTGTGCTGTGACAATGCATCACAGCGGAGTAAAAAGTGGAACTCGTCCGCTATAACTGGCGAGTCGCACAACTTGCATGTTCTATTTTCTTTTGGTATGTTTTCCCAGTGGCCAGTTTCTATTGGGAGTCTGTGATTTGATGTTCGGAACTGACAAGTTCAGATGAAATCTCATTTACAGCGTAACTTAACATGTGGGATATGGGAGTTTAGTGTCCCGTGAATACCATATCATTTCGTCTGCCCACGTGTGTGTCTTAGGAGGGTACGCATGATTGTTTATACACGATATGACATGTGCCAAGTACATATACTGCAGTTTATAAGCATATTATATACTAATGACAATACTACTACTAATATTAATATGGCGCAGGTAGTAGCGCAGTGGTAGAATGTTGGATTTCGGAGCCAAAGGTTCCAGGTTCAAATCCAGCTCCGGGGACCCGGCATCAATGTTCGCGAAAGTTACCTTTCTGAAGCGATATTGATATGATGCGCTGTCTTTAGAGTGGTAATACTGCGGTTTATAACAAATTATATACTAATGATGATGATGACAATACTAATACTAACACTAATGCCCGTTTGCAAAGCGACATTTCCATTTAAATGGGTGTTCAATGCGCACACATTAGATATTACTATCATGATTAATGGATCAGTTTTCACTTATTTCACGCCTTTTCAACTCATTGGGTAGTAAACAACCCAAGCTGCATGCGCTAGTTTGTTAACACTCACAATTCCACTTACATATTGAGATGGGTCGACTGGAACAGTATGGATCTTGTTTATAAGCAATCTTGTTATAAGCAGTACCCATTACATACGCGAAATTCTTATGTTAAAAATGCATGTTTATAACGTATTGACGTGTTCCGTAAATTTGTCGCAGAATTTTGCGTAAGGTCTACGAAATGTGCATGAGCTAGACATCGAAACATGAACTTACAGATTATGTGTCAGATTCGCTACCTCTATCCACAGATTATACAAAAATATAACTACATATTTTTGAATGAAGTACTTTCCACTATAAACGCAAAATTACAGGGTGTCACATGGCAAGTATTTTCCACGAGTATATACATAATGTATACAGAATGCCACATGTCACGCACTTTCCACAAGTATACGTTTATACAGCAGGCAACGTGTCAAGTGTTCGTCAGTCAAACTGAGCAACCCGCCACTCCACACAGGAAACCCGCCACTCCACACAGGAAACTCGGTACTCCAGGGCGTTTTGATTGGGGGGAAACTCCGTGTATCTGTTAAATTGGATCGTCTCAATCACCCCGTCGTGATAACTGACTGTTAGATAAATGAATAAAACCACCACTACGTGTAACGTTACAAGTCATCGCGGACGTTTTGCGGATGTACGTGGCTCATTTGTAATGTTTTGCGTATTGACGAATTGCCCTCCAGCTCGGACTTGATGAAGGTATATGAAAAGATTCAGTTCTCGAGATGTGGAGTTACGTTTTTTAGAGGAACGTTTGAGAGTCAGATGAGTACCACTGGGTAACTGTGAAAAATAATTGCAACCCCGCTGATGAGAGTCACTCTGTATTGATGCTCCATGACCCTATTTCGAAAACATGCGACCATGAAACACCGAAGAAAGGTAATAAACCTCGTACACGCACAAAGGATGCATGTAGCAAATACTAGGAATATGTCTATGCCAAAGGGAATAACACGTTAGAATTAGTTGGTTTAAGACTGTGCAGTTGCAAGCATTCGAGTCATTAAGACAAAATAATAATGCAAAATGTATTTATAGATACAGTAAATATTCAACTGACTGGCAGATTCACAAAATACATGGGCATGAGTGTGTTCAACAATAGGACTTGAAAATACTTTTACTCTACGGCTTTCTTAATACGTAGGGTTGAATATAGCACACTTAGTAGAATGCCAAGAAACTTTCACAACCCTTTTTACATGTCAAGACTAGGTTCGAATCGGAGACAGTGATGCACAAAGTCCTCTTTTTTGCTCTCTCCCAAACTTAAGAAAAAGGGACATAAAATCAATTCGTAATTCCTACGAAAGTTTTCAAAACTTTATTGGACTGTTTGTCACTAAGATATTAGGTAGAAATCAACAATTATTGAAGCGTATCAACCAATTCATCACTGCACTGTTTTCAGTCAACAGCGGAGGCACTTCCTGATCAATGAAGACCGACGATGTACACGTACAGTATTACTCCGGCGTGTCTACTTTGCTCCTATGTGAAGTCACAGATGGTTAACCACTCTATGGCCTTGTACTCCCATAAAACTATTTCGGACACGTTACTCTGCTTCACATGAACAACTCGCAAACGCTACGCCCATCGGTTTTCTTTGCTAAACTTACAGATGAAATGTAAGCATCTGTAAATATGATTTCAGGACCGAAAAAAAAGTATAATTTTACGGTCGATTTAGGTCCATTAAGATCATATTGGGTGTCGGTAAGGAAAATGAGATACAGTTGTAATACAATCCAAAGCTAAATTTGCAGCACGGACAATTGGTGATAAGACTGGTCTCACTATCTGAATAGGATCCCATCCGCCGATCCGGTACGGAATTCTAGCAACATGGTATGACGGAATTCTAGCACCATGGTATGCCTGATGATATGTGCATGCATACTACAATATAATTATAGTTACGCTGCTCATCACATTCAGATCTAATAGCTCTTTGCTCTGTGTCCGGCTAGATATAATTAGATAAAGGCTCAATTCATATATACAATAGATAATATAATTAATGTACCATACGTTAAGACTACATGTGTCAAATACCGTAATAGGTGGTTAGCATTACGGATGGCAGTACCATATGTTCCGCATTCAGATCTATGACAGATATCTGGTATTTAAATGTTCTGGTGTAAAAACAGTCGCAGGTGTACTATTTTTATGTATTCCATAAAGTTATCGCTATTGCCTTGGTTCAAGTGGTTATGGTTGTCCATGCTTGAATTACCTCTGCAGCTATAGATAGGAATGCACTAGTTATCTATCGTGTATACACAAACGTAGACGTCTATTTATGTGCCCGGGCCAGGAAACAAAACGTGGATGCTTAAAAATAAACCAGGAGACCTGAGGTGAAAGTGTCCTGCGAGGATCCTGTCTGATCCTGTTCGGATCCTGTCTGATCCTGCTAGGATCCTAGAAATAGACACCTAACTATTTTTCCTGTGTATGTATCATGAATTGATCACTTTGGACATCTTTATTCACATACATGCTTCAACGGTTGATTATTACCAACCGTCAAACGCCTACAAACACCACCAGGTCACCTTCAGGAAGTGTTTAATAGCGTTTAATTCTATACTTGAAACTATATAGATTTTACTTCCTTTATTCAATGGATTAGCTATTTATCTCTCAAATTTGTCGTTTTATTTTTATTGACACAAATGTTCAGAAGGTTGAAGATTATTATCATCAATTAAACGCCTACAAGCACAACCAGGTGACCTTTAGGAAGTGTTTCATAGTCAGTGTCTTACTTAGAACGGTATAGGAGCGACCAGTATTCGTCAATGTCCCCTCAAGTTATTTCCTCTTACTCTCTATGAACCTCCGAGGGCATTGTTCAGATTCCTTCGAATTCCAGGAAAGAAACTTTAGGGAGCGCAAATTGAACGCCAACGAGTATCGTTTCATGAAGTTCTCAAATCCAGTAAGAGGCCGTGGCGCTCTCGCCAACGAGGTAGATACGAGAGCTCTGTTTGGTTTCTTAGTGGATCCGAGAGCTTCATAAAACGATGCCATGATCTCCTGAAATGAAAGCTTGATTAAAAAAAACGTACAATGTATAGTACGTAGAGAGTTAAAATATTTTTGTAATTACAACATGGAGGCTAAGTATGTCAAGTGGATGTAGTTTTCATTTACAGCTCAGCCAAAATGAGTCCGAAACGATAATTGATGTTTGTGACAGTATGCTTTTAAAGCATAATCGATTGCAATAAACACATCATACACATCATTGATTTTATTTCATGTATTTCCACTTACCGGTAAATTTAAACTTTTAAATTACGGAAACGTGTTGGGATGGATGTGAATAACTTTAGAACCCGCACCAACCCGGCATCAATATACGCGGAAGTCACCTTTTCTACGCTATTATGATAGAATGAGATGTCGATGCCATCGCAGTGAAGTTATCCTTGCTTCCTCAGAAACAGCCGACATTCGAAGAAGGTATATTTCAAAGATGTAAGCACTACATGTCACATGTTTTGCAGGCTCCTTCCCGCTATAAACTGGCAAGCCGTTATAAGCTAAGTAATATTGAAAAGTAAACAACTGAGAAGGAACAAACTGTGCAATGTCATGTCTTTGCCTTGTCTTCAGTAATGAATGTAAACAGAATATCCTAATAATACAAGTTCTCTAGTAAGGAGACGAAATATAAATGCCTGTAGTTCAGTTTGCACATGCAATAGCTTAAGGCGTGGTCAATCATCTGACTTTTAAAACCATATATTCTTATAGTATTTGCTTAATGACAAATATCGTTACTACATCCGTCCGTTGCGAGAGTTCACTGGAACTGGAATTGGATTCAGTGACTTATTAACATGTGAGAAAGGCTGTAGCTACTGTGTAGGATTGTTTTAGCAATAACACATCCTGTGGCTGATGTTCAATCAAGTTTAATGAGAAAGGTAATGAAGTTGGAGAATGATCTGTGTCACGAACCTTATTCTCATCCAAATAATACTGTTTGGATGATTTCGCATGAACGGTCAAACATGCGAAATAAAAGGTTAACACTTGTCATTGTCTTCATGCATATAAATACTATTATACATAACAGAAATCAATGGAAATGATCGCGATTGATATACAATCGAACCCTTGAGAGTATGCTTCAGTATAGAAGTGGGGCGGGTAGTCACTGTGGCACAATGGTAGAACGATGGACTTTTGAACTACGGGTTCAAATTTCGTGCGGGGAACCCGGCATCAATGTTTGCGAAAGTAATCTACATGTAAGTGTCTTTATTTCTTCATAATAAACAGTGTGCAACACATTCCAATAAATTCTTCATTTTCAAACAAACAAAAATTACGGTTCTAAATTATATTATAAGAGCCGCCAGGGGGCCATTTCTCGAAAGATTCCTATAGTAGGGTTATGAAATGTTACGCAAGTTCTTAGGCTAAGAAGATCTTATGAATGTTTCTAGAACAGACCCCCAGATGTTTAAAGTAATCATATATTGATATCAAAGTTGTCGTTAGACATTCGATATAGCGGAAGCAATATATATAGAGATTATCTCCATGTCTAGGACGATGCAATGCACCCTACAAGCGCGGAATTAGCTCTAAGGTCTATATGGTGATTGGCTGGGACAAAGCAAATTTGTCCGAGGCATCCGAATTTAGTTAGTTTGCAGGGTATTACCTAGCCGTGTACTCTTGCAATAATATAAACCAGCTGTCCAGCAGGCAGTTAATAGTCTGGAGCACTCAATGTCTAACCATAATCGCGTCACTAAGTTAGACTGCTCCTTTCGAGTTTGCCAAGACGAATCAAGTCGCATTATGTTGTTGCGACAATGAAACCGTAGTAGTTACAAACCACACTCAGGGTAGTAAGACACGGTTGTCTGTTTCTCTCTAATGGTGGCCGATTTTGCCATGTTCCATACCCCAATTTGCTTCTTTTCATCGAATGGCATCACATGAAAACAAATAAAACTGAACAATACATATTTACCATCAAGTAGTATAATATTATCGCTAGCTTTCTGTGTATATCATAAATTGACATTTTCTGTTACTTTTTAAGTGTTTTAAAAATGTCCCAATCATTTTATGTCATTACCGTAACAGGTGTATGTTTCAGTTGTTAAGTTTAAGGGAATTAACTCTTGAAAGAAAGTCACATGAGAAGTAAGTTCCACGGGTCCAATCAGTGGAAGACATGTTAGCAGCGTATGTGAGGGCCGTCTGTTTTGTTCTGCAATTGTGCTTCAAAGAGCTCAAATAAACGGCGTCATTACCGAACGGTCTTGAATCTTAATATTATCCAAAAATGTAATTGTAAATGAGTGAATAGTAGAAAGAGTGGATGGATGCGGTCACTTTTGAGGTTTAATTCGCATGGCAATGTATGTAACACACGTGAGATACGCATTTGATTAGAAATGTCATTACCAGAACAGTTCGTTTTAGTAATGACATTCTGATAAATAAATGTTAAATGCATCTTTTATGAGAGTGCCATGTTTGTGTATTGCTTGCAGTATTACAATCACTATTAAATGATAAGTGATATTATATTGGTAAGTTTATTTAATAATGATTAGTTCACTGTATTGTAGTTGATGATACAACGCATTTAAATACAAATAATAATTACTAAAACATTTGGCATCAATTCTATACGTTGCTGTTAATGAGCTTTTCGTCCGACTCCATGTATTTATCGTAAACTGTTAAGAAAGGTTGTCTCGCAACCTCGCTGCTGAGTACTTATTCATAAATGTCAATAAACATAATATAAAGTAGCAATAGATTGATAATCTAAGTAAGTTCATATTCGGATGAATGCATATGCTAGCATTGCCCTTTTCTGTAGAATGAACCTTATATGTTTTCATACACATTGATACATAGCAAAAATATTCAGGTATCCTGTTCCAGGATCAGACAGGATCCTGGCAGGACATTTTAACCTCGGGTGTCCTGGTTTATTTTTAAGCAGCCACGTTAGGTGTCCTGGCCCGGACACCTAAACTTTTGTTTTGCTGTGATATTAACTTCGTTTACTGTTCCTCAAAATACTATACGAATATTATTTACTACGAATACTTGTGACTACTAGAAGTATAATCCAAATTAGAAAGCTTCCGTTTCGCAGCCTCAGTATAGCAAACTCGTCATCTAGCTCATTATTAGACATTGGCAGCTAAGGGGCGTCTTCCCTCCAGTGTAATATACATAGTAACCACCGTGATGCATTGTATTTGGCATACGATTTAATTAAATACGATTCCAGATACGTTCATATTAAAGATGCCAAGGCAAACTCCATCCCACAAATGTCTCGTATAAAATGTGTACACAATAGGTGACAAATATTCCTTGCGGCCTCTTGCATCAAACGACATATCTGAAGAAATAACGCAAAGAAGATACTTCAAAGTGGCGAGCGTACACGTACAGTCACATGTGCATGTTGCCAATGGCGAACTTTAAGGAGGAATGCCATCAAACGAATTCATGATCCGAAGCATGTGCAAAGGATTGCGTCTGTAAGCAATGCACAACTTGACAGTACCAACACAAGCCATTGAACTGCGCAGAGTTGCTGTCATTTCAACTCGGGTGAAAATGCCATCAACCCGCAGGTCATAGACGGTTTGTGGTTATCGTTTAAAAAAACCGAAATGTGGTTGTCGTGATAGTTGCCGTATGCAGTCAGCTCTTTGTTATCAAAGATAATTCCATCTGTTTTTGGAACGCTCTTCCGAGCTTACCCATCCCGTTCTCGTTTCAGGATATCCAACAATCGGAAGTGAGCTAAAAAAAATACAAATGGCTGACATTTTCCGAGTGGATTAAGCCATAGGCTATTGAGTGGAAACTCTCAGTCGGAAGGAGTCTTTGGTCGACCTCTCCGTGCCCTGTGTAATAAAACCAGGATGGGTCTCGTGATTCCACTGTTGTCGACAGTGATTTAGGCTGTATTCTAGTTGTTTCACTTTCAGACAAAAGTGCAAGCTTTCAATGATGGGATTGGACACCTAGAGCATCTCCAATAGAGACGTTCCATTAGCAATGGTGGCTTGCACTACAGCTATTACGGTCATCAGTTTTGCCCTCTTTCTCCCTCTCAGCCTGTTTCTATTAACTTATAGAGGAGGCTTATATATCTATAAGCAGGGCGGTCATAAGTAATGTCAAGGGACAACGATTTACTGATTCGTGGCCAGAATATGTAGAAAGAAACGTGTGAATGAGTTACCATTCACAATGATTGTAAGAAGCATCTCTAGAGAGTCGGCATCTTAGGAGAGTTACCGTCTCCACAATGCTCTGTACTCAATTAATTAATTCTGTAAAATGTACATTACCGCACTCTACTATAAATATCTTAGTACAACACAATATAATATGTTGACGTTTTACCAATCACGTATTAACTTGTTCTATATCCTAATGTTGGTCTATTTCAATTACAGATCACGTGTTCGGCTAATCAATCCAATTCAGATACAGATGTTGCTCTCAATCCATGCAAACGCGATCATTAATTCGATAATCCCCGAACTGACATTGAATCATTTTGTTGACGATGTCAGAGAGATCATTCGGATTTAACTAAAGAGAAACGTTACCTCGGAGGCAGTGGCGTCATTACTGTAGGCAAGCGGGGACTATGGGGCCGCCGCTTGGAATAGGTCGGGTGCTTTCGGTCAATAACTTCGCCGGAAAGGGACCAACTTAGGAAATGGCACTGCACTGTGTCGACTCGTGGCGAAATGTTGATAATCTTTGATAAACACTGACCCAATTTTTTCTAACAATATCAGTTGTAGGTTACGTGGTTCACGCCTAGGTTCATGGGTCATGTGGATATTGGCTATCGATTACTTTGAGGGAGAAACTAGAGAAAGCAAGCTCTTCTGGTCGTAATTGATATTGGGAAACTTTCTAGGTGGTCGCAGACTTCTGGATTAACTCCCATCATCGCGGACCGCCAATGCTAATGTCCACAAGCTCTTGACAGCTTATGGATAATTATTTGATTAAGCTGTATATCCCAGCTAGAAACCAGAACGATGGATATAGCCATTGTGTCACTAGTGTTCTCCCTTCTTTTAGCTTGTCTAATATATTACTAATAATTCGGCCTAACCTTAGAGTGGAGCTTTTGGGGATCATAGCATTTGCATATTGAAGTTAATCACTAAACATTGTTTCTACCGGGATGCGAGGTGAAGCATACTTGTATGAGTGATACTTGGTACTGCTTAATAGTATATATATGTATTGCATTTATCCAATATGATCCAATTGCATGATAACTGGATTTAGTTACGGCATGATGTAGAACATAATAATTTTCTTCTTACCGTAGTTCTCCGGATTTCGGATTGCCAGCAAAGAGGGATCCGCTGAGTAGGTGAATACTAGCTGTTGTGTGTCATACATAATTGAACTATGTTACTATTTATCGGAAGTCTGTTCATAGTTTACCGCCACTTAATATGATCTATGCGTCTAGGAAGAGCTACGATCCTTTTCAACATGATCCGTTTCGTTTGTGTACATAATGTGCTATACTCAAAGATTGATATGCTCGGCGAAATCTTTGGCAAGGATGCGATATATACAAACCAATGTTGCCAAGCAGTAATTGTGGAAGCATTGTATGCGCAGCACTGAATAAAAAGTGTTTCAAAGACTGAACAGAACAACTTGATAAACAAAATCGTCTATAATTATATTGACACCATCCATTTAGCCTTCTAGTATGCATGTGTCTAATAATAGCATCAATTCCACAACCACATCCGCCAAAAATATATTGAGCACCACCACACCAGCTAAAACAAGCGAGCCTACCAGTCAGCTGGAAGCGTTGTCGTCTGGCATGAACCGTCTTGCGACACGAGCCGTCCTCATTACGATGGACTGTAAACACGTTCATAGCTCTGGACTGGAAAAAGCGGTCTCTCACCCACGAAAATGTCAAGGGTTGTATGTGAGACTCCCATTAAAGTACTGGCCCCGAAACAAAGATATAATTACGTGTTCTCCATGTCCCTCGGGGGTCCGTGATAACGTTATCTACATGAAGACACCCTTCCGGCCTTTCCTTACAGACCTAGTGTGCATGCATGAATGCATTGTGGTCATTTGAAGAGTGTCTGATTTCTTCAGTTCCATGTCTCGATATACTAGATAAGATATAGAGTTTTCGGCCATTATACAGGGGTTACTAAGATGTAGGATTCCTTGCTACCTGCTGTTCATTATTGACGAGATGCTGTCCCAAGAGAGACAAGTTCTTGCTCATTAGAAACGGTTACGGTGGGCCTGTGTATAGATATGTGGGTCAGATGGTATGGTAATACCGAAGTGACATGCCTGTGATGTCCAACTAATGGATTAGATGGGACATTAATTTACGCCAGATATACACATACATACATATAAAATGACACAGTGAGAGGCTCAGATGAATAAAAAATACATTATATATCTTCCACAATAAAACTAAAGGTTAATTACTGAGGTGAAATAATCATTTTCATTAATCCATTTGGAAAAATCATCTATCACCACTCTAGTTAGTATAAATTCACGAAGCACGAGTGAACAATTAACGTAATAATAAATAACTTCCCTATTGTAAATATTTGGAAGTTTGTCAGATCATCTTGGCAAACCGCTCCCCACATAGCTGGATTTCCCAAACATTTGCGTCTGGAAATATAACACGTATGGAATAACTCAAATATTTACATAAACAAAAGTTCCAATGCAGAGAACTGCCTTCAAAGAGGGGTAGACTTCCTGATATTAAACGAAAGTCGCTTCCAGGTGAGACAGAACCGGACAGAATCCTCCCGCAATTGAATTATACGTAACCACGGCAATGCTTCTGGACGCCATAGGTAGCACGAACATGGCTGCCATCAACACGTGGTTCCAATTTCGGCCAGGATCGGGTTTCCTTTTAGCTACTGCTCGCGTATGACTCGTGCAGAGATAGACTAGCAACAACTCGCCACTCGGGGGCCATCGGGTCATTTCGACATGTATCAGTGCTGCCAGGGTTGGTTTATTAGTCCTCATCTGTTCCTTGAATTAGCGAGTTTATGTTAAACATAGGAGATCGTGCATGATTTGACCATAAACGCTGCATGTGTTCTGGCGGGGGTAGGTCACGTGTTTGTTGATAGATGAAACGTAGGATCTACGCATTGGATATTTTCAAGAAAGTAGCATTTATGTAATCAGAGTTCGTAAATTATACAATAAATATCTAGTGGGCAGTCTTAACTCTCAGCACTTCATTTAGGCGCTTCAGAACACATATGTCGCTGTAAGATAAATGCATCATTTTGAAAATATCTTTATAAGTATGCTTTACGACAACAAGAAGAAAACAGGGATATTGAAAAAAAAAATTGGATAATATTTTCTTCTAATCTTCATGATATCCTATTTTATTACGTAATCTAACTCTAATCGGTAGTATAATTGCAATTCAGAAGCTAAGTAAATACAGATCATATCTAGTTTGGAGAGAACCCAAGAAGAAATATTTAGGAGATGCTGAGACTACAGTGACACCAAGGATTCTGGTTGAAGGATTGTTATGCAGAAGTACTTTTTTAAAGCACTAGCTTGGGGTCTGGAGTAAAAACATCTATCCCTGCAACTTGAAGACTCCGTTTACATACACATCCTTCAGACAACAGAGCCAGGACTCCACCAGACCCTCATTAATTAATTTCAGAATAAGCAAACTGGTGTCAATATTAGGAGAAGTCTTTAATTCGCCTCTTAATTCAGGTGGTATTGACTAACAGTGAAATCCCCCCAAACTGATGTGCGATCGACCTGAAGAGAGCGACGTAGGACTTTGGAGCGCTGCCAGAGAGCAAAGTAAGAAGCGGAAAGCTTAGTATGACACCTCTTACTTGAATCACGGCTTTCTTTACGGGGCCGACAAAGTCCTGAGATAACTGGCTGAAAGGTACTGTACCTACCTCGTGTCTGCTATATCCACGCAAGTTCCAGCAACGTAGGAATCCGGTGGCAGTATATCGAAGAGAGGGAATGAGGGAACAGTCACAAAGTGATATAACACGATAAGGTCGCCTTTGTTGGAGGCTGTGGTTGTATGTCAGTGACGGTTGGAGATACACCATGGAGTTCGGTAACGGAAGAAGCCTGCTTCTGCTCGATATTCCTTTCTCCACCTCTAGCGTCACCGTTCTCCCATCTCTCGCCAGCCAGTAGGTCACGTGACTGGCAGCGTTCGGTTCGGTTCTGCCGCTAGAACTACGGTACCACGGAGGATGGAAGCGGCGCAAACTGTGATCAATAGCTGTCGTTCAAAGGAAAGATGACATCTTGAACAATTTACAAAGGATTATCTAGTTGAATCTCCTTTTGCCCTTAGACGCCCGTGACTCTGGGAGTTTGGGCGTAGTTAACTGCCGTATCTTGTTCCAGTACGCGGGGTGATTAGGCTAACAATTAACGAGTTATTAGATACGAGAAGGAAATTTAAAGATAACGCGTGAATCATATTGTTCCTTCAAATGTTGTTCGAATCTGATCAAGTTTAAGGACGATATGATACCCGTGTTCTTCATGAATGCATTGTTTTACTCTCTATGGAAACTATTATAAAGCTAAAGAACTGGTGCAGATGGCATTATATTGCTAAATCGTATCATCATTATTTAACAATCATTGTCAACTAACTCAGAAACATATCTGTAATGTCCTCTAATGTGAAGGAAAGTATTACCCTGGCATAGCTGCGTGGACAACTATTGCAGAATTCCATAAATAAAGTATACATATTTGGTATGGTAATACTGAAGTGACATGCCTGTGATGTCCAACTAATGGGTTAGGTGGGACTTTAATTTACGCCAGATATCCACATACATATATATAAAATGACAGAGAGAGAGAGGGGGTGGCAGAGATAGAGAGAAAGTGAGGCGACATCGATGACGGGTAGGTACGGCGTAGGTGCTGATGGGGGGTATGGTTCGGTGGTGGGAGGTGGTGTTTGACACTTTGGGTAAGTACGCGCTAATGTGATAAAAAACATAAACGAGAATCTACGTAAGGCACATCTTTGCAGAGTAGCTGAACGAACCAAGATTTAATTTTTCGTAGGGTAGAATCCAATATGTGGAAATTCTCAGGGTTTATATTCCAAATGTACGCATTTTAGCTGTATTATATTTCTAAAAATAAAACGTGTCTATATTGATGAAATGTTTCAGAAGTATAAATTTTATGAAATAACGAAAGATTAATGATTACTAATGAAACCTCTAGTCTCAGTGCGGACACGTCGTTAGGAGGTAATGCGAGCGCGGTGCGTCATCACATAGACGATACTACTCAGTAGTAAAACCTTAGCATTTTGTTTATCATTAATTCTAATTGAATTTACTGTCGACTGTAAGATAAATTAGCCCTTCCTATATGAGGACATTGTTTCTATTCTATTCACAATATCGATTTAATTAGCAGTTTTACCAAAACATATACATAATTATGATAGAATTTTAATGTTTTTTAAAATTATTTATTCATTAATGATCAGTTGAACTAAAAGACACGGTTGTCAAAGTAATGAGCATTCTTCACTGTTTATGTACGTGGCAATGTTCCATAGTGTATCATCATAAAAATATACAAACTTTATTTAAATAGTATTTGTCAACAAATTTCAAACATTCTCACGACATACATTTCTTTATATATTTTCAGATTTCGGAATTGCAGTCATATCTGACTTTAAATTAGCTCGTTCTAGCCGCTTGGGAATGCTGATGCAAAATCTCTTCGCTCCGGATCAAATTTCAAATATTAACTTTCACCAAAAAAACTATCGTTATCGTCCACCAATGGCGGTCGACTATCCGTCCATAATTAGGGTG
>JAUTBT010004283.1:0-27240 GCA_032361225.1 Lepetodrilus schrolli | reverse complement strand
ATGTACATACTCCTTGTAGCGCTTAGAGCATGCACTAGTGGGTGGATTTAGCGCTTTACAAATATCCATATTATTATATTATATTATATAACCCTCCATGTACATTATGTATGTCTCACCATTGCTTGATATGTGCTTTTCACCCCATGGTGTCAATATAAGCTTGTTATTATACATTATCACAACACCTCGACATAATATACTGCAACATATAATAACAAAATATATAATATATATAATATCTCATCCAATGATACATGCCATGGAAAAGACTAGATAATAACATTTTGAAAATGTGACTTTTGTTGATGACTATTAAAGACACTTACCATTTTAACACTTACGGTTTTAAACATGTAGAAATTCATGATCCTGAAACTTTATATATACAATTGAACCGTAAACTCTCTTAATTTGTGTAGAAATGACACAATCGGGTGCCAAAGTTAGAAACATCACGCTTGTCAAAATACGCCTGGGAACTCCAGATGTTCAGAGGTAAATATCAACGATAAAGAGAAAATGACATTTTAAAGTAGGAAAACAATGTGTATGCTTGTGCTCTAACGTTCAATATAGTACACGTCTGAACATTTTAACTCATGTATACATAAGTAAACAAAGACAACTTACCAGCAACTTCTGACATTTTCAACTCAATTTGCCACGCTGACGAAACCGGGAGTAAGACTGTTGCGAGTAAATCGGAAACCTGTGTTGCGCTTCTTATACTACTGTCAAATTTCGCGATTGTATGAAACGTAAATATTGGTAGACCTAAACCAATCGTCATTGACGTTACATTTAGCAGTCGCCATTTTTCTTGGGTAGCCAAAATGAGCACGCCGGTGTTTATAGATATTGCGGTTCCCGAGCAGGTAATTTGTGATAAATAAAGCAGATATTGGACAATTATTGACAAATGTATTCACCTAAACAAAAATGCTTTCGTTTATTTCCAAATTTATTGGTAATCGCGGACAAAAAATATGTTTATCTTGCCATCCATATGGACCACACGTGTTATTTGTGTCGCCTAATTTCGTACTAAAAAGTAGTAAAACCCCTTGTTCCAAGCATTCATGAGTAATTTTGTTGTAGTATAGTCATAGCTTTCAAGCCATGGGGAAACCGTGATTCCAAATTTACAGCAGACTTTGGTCTGAATCGTCCTTAGATCCTTTGGCAAAGGTGGATATCACGGCCCCCCTCACTTTTATTACTATATTTGGCCAAATCGTGGTTGCAAATAGTGTTTCCTCATTCCACAGACATCTAGGCTTCAATTTAGCAACCAAATAGATCTATTTTGATGATAATTTTTGCTGTAATTATTCTGTCTTCATTCACCAACAACTGGTCAGCTATACTATTATACTGCACTGTGTCTGAGTGGGGTATCCATGTTCTATCTGTGGCATGATACTCCAAGTGGGCTAACTGGGCTAATGCTGGAAATGTGTAATTGTTAAACTATTCATATATTACATGCAATATAGCTCGATCTAGCTATAGGCAGGCGGGTGGTAGAACAGTTGGACTTCAGAGCCAAAGGTTCCAGGTTAAAATCCCGCCCCGGCATCAATGTTCGATAAAGTTACCTTTCTGACGCGATATTGATAGGATGCGATGTCTGTAGAGTGGCAATGCAGCTATCATCCTTGGTCTTGTCAGTACCAACCGATGCTCGCAGGTTTACTGCAACATTCAGGGCTACGGATATTGCGGGTTTCCTCCTGGCCTAAACTGATAGGTTGTTCTAGCTATAATACAGCTAGAAGGAGCTACTATAGCTCAATCTGTCATTTTCCCCAACAATTTAGTTGCATATCTATGTCTGCTAATCTTAACCCTATCCCTGACTCAAGCTATTTGATCGGGTGCCATGATCTCTACCTTTGCTGATCCTTTAAGTATCTCTGAATCTCTATCTGAATAAAGTTTGGGACACACAAAACACATGTCAAAGTTTTGTTCACAAATCCTCCATACAAAATTTGAATGGACCTTGAAATTTTACGTAACAAAGTTTCGTAACCTCGGCGATTCGTTCTTGCGTTGTGCCTTTAATTGTGAATGCCAAGTAGGAGAACACCAAGTACGTTATTTTTTTTGTAGAAACTGGATGGATATCAAATTGATGACCTAAGCTTGATGAACAGTTACATAGTATTGTGTTTATTTTTCAGACTTCAGAGCTTCGAAGCTATCTGAAGTCCATTGGGGCCGAGATCTCGGAAGAAAACTCAGAGAGTGGAATAATGACAGATTTGAAGAATGTAGTGGAAGCCAGTTCTATATGTTGGAAGGAGGTCCCAGCCGATAGTGGTATATTTCCACTTAATATTTAATTATTTTTCTTTGAATGACATAGTCCAACAAATAGATGCATGTTGAACTGACATTAAATATTTTAGCCGATTGCTGTAAATTTTAAAGTTATATTTAATTATTAAATTCCTTATAAATATATTATCAATGTTTACAGAGATTTCGATTTCAGAAATCATTTAATTTTTACTGAAATGCGATACCTCCATATTTGACCCCCTCTTAAGCAAACGATGCATTAACCCTTTCCCTGCTGGATTAGGCTCGAGCACTGCCCTCCAAGGCATCTCCAGTTGCCTCCAGCACAGAGAGAGTTAAATGTATTGCAAATAAAAAATTATGTAAAATTAATTAGCTTCAAGCATTATATGATTCATAATTTTTTAAGGGTAAATTCATATGGGTATGGGTGAAATATTCCTTCATTCATTCATTCAACTCCCAAATGTTCAAATGTAGTGCGAACTATATCTGTTTACATACAAGGGAAGTAATCCTGACCTCTCTTGACTTGTTCCAGATGTAGAGATGCTGTTCAATGGGGTCATTTCACTCATACTAATGGTCCCGCCAGAAGAGGTCGAAAGCCTTGGAACACTTTTCTGCGAAAAAATAGTAAAGGCATCCACAACCGAAAAGCGACTTGCCGTAAGAATACAACTGTAAGTGGTAATGGTGGTAACTAACTAGGGACTATTTTGTACACATCCTGTATTCTAGCATGTCTCGAATAATCACGACCCTTGAGAAGTTTTTGTTTGATTGGTTATCCAATGATTTGTTGTCGACTATTGGTGAAATATTCCCTCTGCAATGTAAAGCATTAACTCATTCATTCATTATCCAATGATTTGAGATTCACGATTAACCTTTTAGGTTGGATGTTATAACCACTTTTTAAGACTTTCGCTCAAATGTGGCTTGTTAGTTTGTGGCAGGAGTTAACCTGTAGCACATATAGTGTTAAAGTAAACCTGCAAACACCTGCTGGTTCCGACTAACCAAACCAACAACCAACCTCTTAAATGACTAAATAGTTAATAAATAGCTAGGATTATAGTTATTTTGATTAATCCTGTCTAAATGTGATTTGTTTGGAGAGAATCTACATTTTAGTTAGCATAATTTGAATCTCTGGAACTGATACAAGATTTTCTGAATTTTCAACACGCATGGGTGAAACATTTCCACTGCTACGTACAACAATAAATCGATCAAATTATAAACGCATCATGAAAATTTCTTCACGACGTATGTTGTTTTGAAAAATCAATGATGCAAAATTAACTTAATTGGGGATCCAAGGCATGGCGCATTGTAATGTTATGCTTTTTTCACCTCAATTACAATTCCATCTTGTGTCTGAATAATTGATAATACTGTTAAATCTCAATATAACGCCTTTAAGAACAGGCTTATTTTGATAGCTTGATCTGATAAGGTAGTCTCTTCTGTCAGCCACTGTGGTGGGTTGTGTGGTTGGAAGTTATAACCACTTTTTAAGACTATTTCACTCAAATGCGGCTTGTTAGTTTATGACAGGAACTATCCTGTATGACATCGGGCAGGTGGTAGCGCAGTGGTAGAACGTTGGACTTCGGAGCCAAAGATTCCAGGTTCAAATCACGCCCCGGGGGCCCGGCATCAATGTTTGTGAAAGCTACCTTTCTAACGCGATTTTGATAGCATGCGATGTCTGTAGAGTGGCAATGCAGTTATCATGTTTGGTCTTGTCAGTACCAGCTGCTACTCGCTGGTTTACTGCAACATTCAGCGCTACAGATGTTGTGGGTTTCCTCATGCCCTAAAACTGACAAGTCGTGATATAAGTGAAAGAATCTTGAAAGTGACTCTAAACCCCAATTTTTTTTTAAAATCCAAAAATTTGAAAAAACCTGTAGGACATAAAGTGTTAAAGTAAACCTGTAAACACCTGATGGTATTTACTTACCAAGGATAGTAACTGCAGTGCGAGAGTTTATACATTGCATGATATTTTGACTACTGGAAAAGTAATTTCTGTGGACATTTGATGCCTGTTCCCTAGGGCAGGTTACCTGGGATCATTAGCTCTAAACTCAGGATGGGTGAAATATCCCTGCTCTGCTGTAAAGCACTAATTTAATCAATCAAATTAATCCAAAGTACAATTTACCAGTGTAGCACACAATGGTTAAATAATATTGGTAGTTGGTAACATTTAAATTGTAACATGATTTCAAAAGAAATTGATACGTCAATGTGCATCATGAAAATTTCTTCTCGACGTATGTTGTTTTGAAAAATCAATGATGCAAAATTAACTTTATTGGGGATCCAAGGCATAGCGCATTGTGATGTTACGCTTTTTTCACCTCAATTACAATTCTATCTTATATTTTAATGTATGATGATATTGTTAACCCTCGGATTGGTATCGCAAAAGCATCGTAGAACATTTGGACTTCACACCCAAAGGACCGGGTTCAAATCCTGTCCTGGGAGCCCGGCATCAATGTTCGCGAAAATTACCGTTCCAACACAATCATGCACTGTGTCAATGCTGTTATCATCATTGGTACCAGCCAGTGCTCACAGGTTTACTACAACATTAAGCACTATGGATGTTGCAGGTTTCCTCCTGCCCTAAACTAACAAGGTGTGATATGTGAAAGAATCTAGAAAGTGGCTCTAAACTCCAATTTACTAAAAATAAAAAATAAAAATGTGCTAAAATATTGAAACAGTTCCAATAATAAGTTGCTGGTGATTGCAAGTTTACTGCAACACTCAGTGCTACTGGTGTTGCAGGTGTCAAAGTGCTCAAAATCTGAAGCTGTAAATAGTGAAATAATCTTGGGAAAGGCCGACACGAACTCGAAATAAATGACATATTCCTCTAGTCTTAATTGAAATTAATATTTAGTATTTTTCTTTCATTATTTAATTTTCATGGTATTAAAACATTGCAATTATTAACGATGCATTACATAAAGTTCATTTCAATATAAATGTTGATGTGAAAACTCAATGATGCTAGATAAACTTCAAGTATCCAAAGTGTTTCCTTTATGTAAGAAAACACATTTTTCAACTTGCTTACATTATTTACATAATAATTATTGTAGAGTTCATGTTGTCATCATTCCGTGTTTAGGAACTGAAGACAAATTTGAATGAGATTTTATGTTTGTCATTAATTAGGATACTTTCTTATTGCACTGTAAGTTTTTAGAATTCATTAAATATTTGGGCATTGTAGCAGAATATATGTCTAACTTTCAATTACATTCTAACTTGTACTTCGCATGAATTTGCATTTCCACATAAATGCAGAGATGAATAAGGTGCAACTTTCTTTGCAAATCCGCAGTCATTATTTTCAAGTTTGTCTTCCACAGCTGAAATTTTTAATAAATTAGCATGAAAGTTACATAATCATACTTTATCATGGTTTTTTAAGCATTACATAAAGTTCATTTCAGCGTAAATGTTGATGTGAAAACTCAATGATGCTAGATAAACTTCCAAGTATCCAAAGTGTTTCCTTTATGTAAGAAAACACATTTTTCAGCTTGCATACACTTAAATAATAAAATGCAGTATTTTTGTCATAATTTGGTGTTAACTCTCTTCCTGCTGGAGGCTACCAGACATGCCCTACATTTATCAATCCAGCAGAGAGAGTATTAACTACAATGACAGTCGTTAACTATTATTTTAGATCATTAAGTGTTCTATTCTTTAAAACACTGTAAAATTGTGACATGTTTTTGCAAGAATCTTGTTCACAAAATATGACATTGGAATGAAAATGTATCAGTTTTCCTCATCACGATGACACTATATACAGGGATGCCATTGACTGTTCCAAGGAAGCCTAACAATTCTGTGTTTACTGGCTGTTTCAGATTGAGCAACCTCTTCTACGGCCTGCCAGAGACGTCACCTCTTCGCTACACCGTGTACTGTGCAATGTTGAAGCTGGCCGCCCAGGTTGACCTCTCACTCGTTCCTACAGACCTAGAAATGGTGTGCTTTTAATTTATCTCGACATTTCTTACATAGATCACAACTGAAATTTATCTCCGGCACATTGTCTTTTTGCCACTGTATAATTTTCAAAATGGGGCAGGTGGTAGTGCAATGATAGAACATTGATTTAGAAGCCAAAGTCCATGGGTTTAAATTCTGTCGCGAGAGTCCAGCATTGCCAGCTAAAATGACCTTTCTGACACGATCATGATGGGATGTGCTGTCTGTACCATAGCAATGCAGATATCATCCTTGGTCTTACGGTATCAACCAGTGCTCGTAGGTTTACTGCAACACTCGGCGCTACAGATTTTGTGGATTTCCTCCTGTCCTGAACTGACAGAATCTTGAAAGCGACTCTAAACCCCAATTAAAAAAAAAATGAATAAATAAAAAATGTCTTAATTCGAGATAACTTTTTTCAGGTGAAAAAATGGATTGGAAACTGGAGCCTGAGCTCACAGAAGACACAACACATGTTGAGGACGTTATACAATGCATTGGTGGAGGGCAAGATGGGGTACGTCTCAAATTTCAAAGTACTGCTCGTCATTAGAAGTAATTATTATTAGACTTTTTATTCTGGTAGCTGAAGATCATTTAATGTTCAATGATAGATTAATACGTCTTGTTCTTTAACCATTTGTTATTGTAAAAAATTAGGGTCTGCACATCCGTAAACCAGGGAATCGAATAACTATGGCCAAAATGAAGTAGTAATATTTCATTGTCGCATATACTTCACTTTCATCAAACCTTTTTTGGCATGTTTTTCATGCTGCGTTTTATTTTATCCATTCATATTGTATAATTAATTAATTCATCGTCACTTATGAGTGAAAGATTCCCGCTGTGACGTAAAACATTAATTCACTCTCACACTCACTCATCGCATATGGGTGAAAGATTCCCGCTGCAAGGAAAAACAACAATTCGCTTGGAATATTTCTTTTTTATGCTAATTATGTTTAAGATTGACAAATAACTTGGATTTTTTTTCCTTCAGGGAGAAAGCGACGGCAGTGATGATAACGTTGCTGGGGACGTACACGGAGGACAATGCGTCGCAGGCGAGGGACGACGCCCACAAGTGTATCGTCACGTGTCTTGCCGACCCCACCACGTACCTAATGGACCATCTGCTGGCCTTGAAGCCTGTCAAGTTCCTAGAAGGGGAGCTAATCCATGACGTAGGTTCAGCGGCAGTGGATGTTTTTTTTTCCCCCAGGACATTTGCAGGTTTACAGCAACACTGAGTGCTATAGGTTACATGGGAGGGAGAAAATAGTCTTCAGGCATGGCAATTTTCCGTGGAAATATGCTGATGTATCTGTCCAGGGGTCGATTTATTTGCCATGGACAAGGCTTAGGGCCTGCCGACCACAGGCTCTGGGCTTGTTTTCATCTGAAATCACAATTGTCTGTTGCCATGCCTGTACTATTGAACAGTGAATAGTGTTGTAGGTCATAGCCATTGCTTTTGAGTATGGTTGAATCTTGAAAATTGGCTTCTTTTAGTCGTAGAGGAAGCCGTTTCCAGATGATGCAACACTAAGCAGGTTTTCTGCAACTACAGGGCTACAGGTGTTGCAGATTGCCTCATACTGTAATTCATTGTATCTGGGTTTAATATTTCCACAGTGACATAAAGCAATGAATGAATCATTCTTACTGTAATCTTGAAATATCGTGGCTAAGAAAAAAAAAGATTCTTGAAAAATCAAGGCTATAGAGTAAATGACTATAACAAGTGTTTGTTCTTCATAGACCATGTTTTGATTATGATTTTGGTTTGTACATCCATTATATTTATTGCTTCCTCGTTTGCAGTTGCTGACAATATTTGTATCCGGTAAATTATCGCAGTACCAGCAGTTCTACAAACACAACACAGACTTTGTCAACTCACTAGGTATGGTATTGACATTTTCTGTTGTTATTAGCCAAGATTTATCATTAATGGTGGGAAATAATGTTATAGATTCTGCCAATGGAAATTTACATGTAAACCTCACCTGATTAATTATTTCAACAAAGCTAGCTAGATGTAAATAATTCAACTAATCACAGTGCAGTAAAAATGGGTATTTTGACACCGGCTTGCAATAAAACATGGTATTTTGTTGTTTTATTTCAGGACTGTCACATGATCAAAATATGCGCAAGATGCGCCTACTGACATTTATGCAGATGGCAGAAAGCAAAAAGGAAATAGAATTTTCAACAATTGAAGAAGAAATGCAGTTGACATCGGACCAGGTTGAAGAATTTATCATTGATGGTAAGAGTATTAGTTAGCCTTGGACTAAACCAAACAATGTGTAGTTTTAGTCATTAATGGGGTGCGGGTGGTAGCGCAGTGGTAGAACAGTTGGACTTTGGAGCCAACGGTTCCAGGTTCAAATCCCGTCCTGGGGGCCCGGCATCAATGTTCGCGAAAGTTACCTTTCTGATGCGATATTGATAGGATGCAAGTCTGTAGAGTGGCAATGCAGTTATCATCCTTGGTCTTGTTCGTACCAGCCGGTGCTCGCAGGTTTACATTCAGCGCTACGGATGTTGCAGGTTTCCTCCTGCCCTAAAGTCGTGATATAAGTGAAAGAATCTTGAAAGTGACTTAAAACCCCAAATAAAAAATAAAAATAGTCATTAATGTTGGTTCTTGATGAGCCTAAGAAATGTTGTTTCCACAGTATAAGAAAAGAGAATTTTACTATCAGCCATGGCAATTTTCCACAGAAATCTGCCAATTTATTTGTCATGGGGTCAATTTCTTTGCACTTGACACGGCTTGCAGCCTGCACCCCCCAGGCCCCTGTTTCACGATGGCCTCCTAACTATTTAGGAGCTCCTAAACCAGTCCTAAAGGTTGTCACATCATAACAAGTGTTTCACGACAACGTCACAAGTCTTATCCCTTCTTAAATCAACATCTAACTTAATGAGGTGAAAAACTGGGTCCTAAAGTTGCGAGCTCCTAAATTTAGGATGTCGTCGTGAAATGGTGTATTTTCAATGTAAATTGTCTGCAATGTAAATTGGTTTCAGTGTTGAGGATGAAAACCGTTTGAGTGCGTTTAGATTTTCTGTAAATTGTCTGTCCTTGGTTTCAGTATTGAGGATGAAAACCGTTCGAGCGCATTTAGTTTTTCTGTAAATTGTCTGCCCTTGGTTTCAGTGTTGAGGATGAAAAACCGTTCGAGCATGTTTAGTTCTGTAAATTGTCTGCCCTTGGTTTCAGTGTTGAGGACGAAGACTGTCCGAGCGCGCATCGACCAGACCCAGAAGCGAGTGTCGATCATCTCCACGACTCACCGGACGTTCACAAAGCATCACTGGCAGGTTCTCCGCCAGTACCTCGCACAATGGCAGGAAAGTCTGACCAGCATCGAGGAAAACTTTGCATCTCTCTCCACTCTCAACTCCCAGGTACCAGTGTAGTCGGGAATGGACAATTTAACTAGCTCTTTGGTCGCACCATCATGTAAATATATTAATAAATATATGGTATATAGATTGCGTTTTTGTGTTTGGTTCGCTGGGTCCACAGGATGTATTGTGGCAGGTATTTTTGAAAAGTGGCAGATGAAACTCGACATTTTCTGTCACCTTAACTCGTGTTCCTGAACAGTTGCCCGAGTTTTTGCCTGTGACTGTTATGCCAGAAGTGTTAAAAGTTGACATTTTTAGCAAAAGATATTCCTGTACTACAAAATCATAACTATACCATCATAATTAGAGTAATACTGATTTAGATGATTGTACAACACACATGCTTAAATCTCCCAACATTTAAATGCAAAAACTGACTTCTAGCTCATTAAACATGAACAAACAAGCAACAGCTCAGCAATTTTCTGCGGGTCCGTGGAAATCCACTGATTTATATGTCCAGGGGTCGATTTATTAATACTGGATGTACCTTGTGTATAGACCCCAGGCTTGTTTTCTGCTGCCATTCCTGTACACATCTCGTGACGAATATCGATTTCTTCCAGAAGATCAACAAAAACGACGAAACAAGTGGTATTTGTTTTAAATACATTATTGGTGGTTTATTCTGTACAGCTATACAGTATGTTACACAACTACAAAAGGTGACGGACACACTGCCCCTGCTCCTGTCTGTACACCAAGGCAGGAACGGCCATTTTGGCAATGGTGGCCCAAGTCTACCCCATGACAGGAGGTGGAAGTGGACAGCCAGTAATCCTGACCACAGCTGACCACAATAGGGGCAGACACTTCAGACATTCCCTGCGACTTCTGTTCCTCATGTCGCGACATCGAGAATTCGGTTCCTCATGTCACGACATCAAGACTTCTGTTCCTAATGTCGCGACATCAAGAATTCTGTTCCTAATGTCGCGACATCGAGAATTATGTTTCTCGTGTTGCGACATCAAGAATTCTGTTCCTTGTGTCACGACGTCAAGACTTCTGTTCCTAATGTCGTGACATCAAGAATTATGTTCCTCATGTCACGACATTGAGAATTCTGTTCCTCGTTGTTTATCGCGTCGCGATATCAGGAATTCTGTTCCGCATGTCGCAATATTGATAAAAATTACACAGCTCATTAAAAATTACTAATCATAATGCCAGCTTATTCTAGTTAACCCTTTTGGTGTTGTATCGCCTCTAAGATTTATTCAGAGGATTGGTTCAGAATTAAAGATACGTCGATGTGGAAAATGAGAATGCATCGATATATTTTTATTTTACATTCAAGGCAAGTGTATATAGTTGTTGCCATTATACATGGTTATTTTGACATTTGTGGTCAAGAATACAATCGCACTAAAAAGGGTTAACCACGTACTGGTACATTAACATTAGTTCAACATATGATAAAATTAATTTCTAGTAATTACTAGTACTCGTAGTTAACATAAGGCAGAGACAGAATGTGTGTAAGTATCTCAAGATTGGTTTAATTCCTCCTCATTTGCATATTCATGAAGTTGCTGTAATTTACTCGAATCTGTAATCTAACTTGCCAATGTCACATCTCCATAGATTATTAATTATTTTAAACATTTAAAATATGAAACGCTGTAAAAGTAAATGATCATAAAATATAAATAATTTACATGCAAAAGAATCGATTCGCTATCACAATTTGTAAACGAGTGGCCATTAAAATACTATCGCCATATATTTTTTTAAATTCGACATGAAATCTGTTGATATAATGTTAAAATAACAATTATAGAAGCATCGTGTTTCAAGACGTACAGCTGTAACAATAAGCACAGGACAACGACACACGTAACACAGTAACCCATATGTAAACAACAAACAAATCGCCAATGTTGTATCGTTCATAAATTAATAACACGTTTTCTTGACAGCACTTTTGTTTCTGAGATAGAAATTCAAATATCAACAAAAAATATTTTTTTAACATGTATCAGAAAATATCTTCCAACAATTGACACAATACTCCGACATAAACAGATTGATTTTTTAAATTAAATTTTATATTTCAAAGTCAAACTTGCACAAAGAGTTCTGATAACAGTGGAGAATAAAATTCTTACGAGTTTCTTATTACATTTAATTTGGTACTATAGCATGATTACCAATTATTTTCCATAAATGTATATTTTTTTTCCCCTACATAATTGCTTCTTAATGTTTTCTGCTGTAAATCTTGTAATCTTACATGTCCATAACAAGCACTTATTCAAATAAAACCAAACTCTTTAAAACAGATAACAAACATAATTACAAGACAACAACTTGTGAGTAATTTCTTTTCAATACATGCTAAATTCAGCAGAATATAAACCAATAAAAAAAAGAAATATATGCACAATTGATAATTTCTTTTTAAAGGTTCTGTCAAGTTCTGTCAAGTTCTGTCAAGTTCTGTCAAGTTCGTTCTCAGAATTATTCCTGACAGTCCTGCACACATTCCCGATAAAAACAAAAGTCACGTGGGTCACTTCGATATATACACACATATAAAAACAAAAGATCACAAAACACTCGTCACTGCCGGAGCGTGGTTTCTAGCTTTCGTTGTCGCGCAAGTCATTACGTATCTATAGCAACCAGATACCCTCTGACCTCTAGGGGTTATAGTAGTACAATAATGAACACACAAAGACAAAGGTATTGACTATTTAGCCAACCACATTATTGTAATTATTATTATTATTAATTACTATTATTATTATATACAATATTAGATCTGGGACATTTCCCTTACAAAATACACTTGTAGAAACCCATCCGATTAACTCTACAAGATTAAATATATATCAGAATGACAACACAATTTAACACTGCCTATTCGAATTAATAATTCAAAATTACTTAACGATCAAATATTCTTGAATATATTTGATTAAAAGTTGTTATATATATTTACAAATATATATATATATGAACTTAATATAACTTGTAGGTTTCATTTAATTTTCTTATATAATATTCTTAAAGTTTCTTATATATCATAAAATATCCATTTCACACATTCCATCCAGTCTTTGGTATCGCTAAATTAAAATAATTTCTCCTGCAGATGTAAGCTTGGGATTCAATTATCACTTTAATATATGTAAGTACATCAGAGAATTGCACATCCTAGTCAACAACTAAGGACATTGAATGCAAACATTAGGATATCCACTCGCGAAATAAACTGTCGTCATAAACCCTTTTTTGATATGATATACACGGTATAGTCATTCTCCCCAAGTGTGCCATCTTTTGTACAATATCTCTACATGTGTATGTATATTTACATATGACTACAAAATATGTATAAATAAATTAGTTACCTCCCTTTGTATGATTACCCACGTAATGTATATTGTCTCATTGAATTTAGCATTTAAGCTAGGCCAGAAGTTCTACAGTAACTATCTGAGATTTATAATATTATAACTATTGTGAATGTCCCAATATTTGTACAAGAAATCTGGGTTCGTAATTCAGATAATATAAATATTTGTAAACATGCGAGTGAATGAATTATTGTTTTACGTCACAGTGGGAATTTTTCACCACGTGATGATTGTAAACCTATGCGATCACACAAAGGCTACGAGCAAAGGGAGGTAACTCAATATATCAGATAACTGCCATTAAGAGCAACTAATATTGATTCCTCAATCACATACTGTACAATCTTAAGAATGCTGTTTAATACATACAATTTTAAACAAATCAACCACTGCAATTTTTTAATTGGGATGCAAAACTAGGAAATTATATACAATTTAAACTGAATAACAATTCGATACTCATAAAATTAGTCACTCTAATGCAAATGCACAGATTTCAACTGGCATGCGATTGAGGAATGAATGTCAACTGTGTAAGGGTAGTGAGGTCAGAGTCAAGGTCATCTTCTCATGCAAGGGAGACTATAGTAAAGGGAGGCTATTCTTGCTACAATACCTGAGCAAGTTTGTGTGACTAGTAAGTTTCAGTCTTCAGTCTTCAGATAAGATTTCAGAGAATTATCGAAAACAAAAATACATAAAACGTTCATCACAACCTCTATTTGCATATTAATTAAATAATCCTAATATTGGTATAAGCTGATGATTTAGCATGATTTTTCCTTCAAAATATGGATTCGAAAAAATATTTTGATTCATAATAATAAAACAATCATATTCATGCAAATGCACATATTTCTAAACGAACGAATGAATGAATGAATTAATTAATGCTTTACATCGCAGCGGGAATATCTCACCCATAAGCAACAAGATTTAAATATATTTTACAAAATTGCCATGAATAAAAGTCGAGGTAATAATATATAGATGAAACTGAGAAGAAAATCGCTATATTGGTAATGCCGTTATGAAACGTAATCTGGATTCACTACCTGAAGATGAGAAAACATTTCTCCAGTATTCATTAAATCATTGTGTATATACAAAAACATACTATATATACATTGAGCACTTTACACAGTTTCACACTAGAAAAATCATACAACATTTTGATCTTTGGCCCATTTGGGATTCAAACCCAGGAAATCGTCTTGACCACCACATTCAGCAAACAAAGTCATACTGTAACAGTAATGGTTTCTTCAGCACCATGAGAACACAAGACACGACGACATTCTGGGAAAATAGACCCACATGTAAGACTTCGGTACTGTCTTGATATGTTCTGCAGTAATGGGACGAGATAACGACTTTAAGACTTTTAGAATACGACTTTAAAATGACGATCAGTTTGGTAAGTCAACAAAATAAAAAATGATCAGTATATCCATGATCAGTATGCAGACTTCGTCTTAGTATAATGCATAAAAATCAAGAATTGAGGTTACCCGACTATGCAACATTTTCGCCATTTTGTGTGGTTCATGACATTGCAAATCATGTAATATATACATGCATTTGGTTTGACACGGAAATTAAAGCTACATTGTCTCACATTTCACTCCCGATACTTCCCTCCACACACATTCGTTTCACTTTGTTCATTATCATCATCATTCCCACTTTTGAATATCACTTTCACAGGATTGCGTCGTTTCTCATGCCAAGGGAAAAAAGGTAGGTGGGTGGGTGAGTGGGTCCATCAACAATCGGAGTTGCCCACTGGTGAGGGGGGAGGTGGGTATGGGTGGAAGTAACTCCGCTCGGTGGATGGGGAAGGGGGACAACTCATCTCGTCCGAGAAATACTGACTATGGGGAGTGGGAGGTGGACAGAAGGGATCAGAGTCGTAGAGTTCCGTCACGGAGTTATTGAAGCAATATTTCTTCATGTAAGGTTCACTGTCCTCACAGACGTCGGTGCTGCACGGCGTTGTGTGCGGCGGTGGAATGTGGTTGCGATGCGGCCGCATTTTATACGCCTTGTACGGCCGTATTGACCTCACAGTGGACAAACTGTTCGAGGAATAATAGTACTCTCCAGTGCATGACCTGTCCGTGACTGGACTCGGAGGCGGGTTCAGGGTTTCTTTCGGATACTGCGTGACCGTGGAGCTGCTCGACGACGCCCCGGTCACGTGGTTCCGGTCGTACAACGGCGGTCTTCCGTCGGAATCCAGAGACAGCCCTGTGGTGATGGACTTCCCCCGGGAGTAGGAGAGAGTGTGAGGAGGGGTGCTGAGAGTGTCGGAGTGCAGCGGGTTCAGCGGCTTCTTCACCATCTGGATGTCGGCCTCCTCCAGTTGGTAGTGGCTGGACGACTTCCTCCGGCAGATGAACACGAGTGCCACGACCAGGATCAGGAAGACAATGCCCACGACAATGGCGATGGCGTAGTGGGTGGCCGTGGGCGCGGCGGACCGCGACCCGTGCCGCGGGCACCCGATCTCGTCCGACCCGTCGGAGCAGTCGTCCTGGCCGTTGCAGACCTTCCCGCCGTCGATGCACTTCCGGTTCCGGCACATGTGCTGGGTCTTGTCGCAGCACTGGTCCTCGTCCGAGCCGTCTTCGCAGTTGGTCTGGCCGTCGCAGACGTGCACGTTGGAGATGCACTGGCCGTCGGTGCACTGGAACTGGTTGGCCTTGCACCGAGGACAATCCTCTTCGTCGCTCTGGTCCTCGCACTCGCCGAGGTTGTCGCACCGCCACACGTTGGGGATGCACCGAATATCGCCACTCTTGCACGTGAAGTAGTCCGGTTGACACGTGGGAGGATCGGCGCAGGTCTTCGAGTCGCTCTTCAGCTCTAGATTCATCGGGCACGAACACCGCGCCGTCGCGCCGTCCTGAGAAAAACATATGTCGGAGCAGCCTCCGTTGTCCACGGAACACGGATGGTCCTCGATCTCCAGCTTGTGCTCCACGGCGATCAGGTCCCGCAGTTCCGAGATCCTCCCGCGTATCCACAGCTGGTCGCGTCCTGTCTTCTTGTTGCACCTCATTATAACGTTGGCCTCTTTGTCCAGCCAGTACAGGAAGTTCCCATAGGCGGCCAGACCTCTGAGGTTGCCAGTCAGTCCGTCGGTCAGGACGTGGCGGTTACCGCCCTCCAGGTCGGAGTACTCGATGCGGTGGAGCTGCAGGTCGGCCCAGTACAGCTTGCGTAGCTTTTTGTCGATGGCCAGCGAGACTGGGTGCCCCAGCGCCTGTTTGAACAGCGTGGACCGCTCGGTGCCGTCCATTGCGACCTTCTCAATGCGGGCCTGGCTCACCATGTTAGTCCAGTAGATGACACTGAAACACGGGATGTAGGTGCTCAGTTGATACGGCTTCTCTTACGTATATTACATTGGTTTTATTTTAAATTCTAATTTATTCATATGGCTACTATTACATATATTTTGGTAAATACATTTTTATCCATTTTACATAATTTCATTGCTTTCCACCCAACTGGATAAATTTAATTTGTTGCTCTACAAGGCACCCATGGTTGCCTACAAATCAGAGAAGGTTAAAAAGAATAAATTGAATAATCTGCAGGAGGTTGTCGGCCATTGCTCACCCTCTCTCAGGATACAGTACGATGGAGCGAGGTTTGACATTGGTCGCCGACACGATGACTCCGATGGGTTTGGTGTTGAGTCGCGTGACATTGATGACATTACTGCAGGTCCAGTAGATGGTTCGAGAGTATGGATCGATGGCAAGGTCGTACGGCACGAACTGACGGTTGTTTTGGTTCGGGACTACATTTTCCATCTGTAAACAGAAGAATACGTTTACACCAACACAATCTCAACAATTCTAATCAATCAAATCTGGAATTCTGTGAATTAAAAAACAAAACAACATTACCATAGTAAACTTTTGAAGTATGAAACTCATTGAAAATATTTTACTAATAGAAATTTTTTCTGAGAGAGTTCCCAAAAGACATTAACTCGATTATTGAATATATACACAACAAAATAAATTAAGGACTGGCCCACTTAAAATTAATATTCCAACAGAAGTAAAAGAAAAGCTTAATACTTCCACTCAGCGCTTCGAGCATGCATTAGCATGGAGTCCTGCACTTTATAAATGGACTATTTATTTATTTATTTATTTATCACTTATTTAAGACTTGTTTTTGATTGAATTATTGTTTTACGTCGCATCAGGAATATTTCACCCAAACACAACTCTTTAAGACTGGCATTTCAGGCGCCCCTTTGCAACAGTTTATACATTTTAAGTCGTAATTTTATTTCTTGGGAAATTTTGACTCCAATTTCTGTCCTTGTTTACATAAATTCCTACATCTGCTTGTTACCTTGGTCCCGTTGTCATGGGCACGCTTGATGCTCTTCTGGCGGCCGTCGATCCAGTAGATTAGCATTTGCACTGGGTCGTAAGCAATGGCCTTGATGTTACGGAGGCCGTGGATGGGCAGCTCCACCTCGGGGTGGTCGAACGTGTCCGAGTCTTGGTGGTCCATGGCAAGGCGGCTGATGGCACTACGCTGTGCCAGCAGGAGGTAGTGTGCTGGAGCTGAAACATGGAGGGTTAACCTGTTGTAGAGCCTTAGAGGGTTAACATGTCGAGGGCTATTTGGCCCTAATTATGGATAGAACGCATTTGAAACATGCTGGTGCATTTTCCCGAATGAGGTATGTGAAAAATGACAGCGGATTCAAATAAAGCGGATGTCTTGTTCTGTCTATGGAGGTACATTTTGATTTATGACGTGCTTTTCTGGGAGGATTCATTCTATAATAGCATTCATAGTTATCGTCAGGATGTTCGCGAAAGTTAGCTTTCCGACACGATCTGTAGAGTGGTAATGCAGTTATCATCTTTGGTCTTTATCAGTACCAGCCGGTGCTCGCAGGTTTACTGCAACATTCAGCTCTACAGATATTGCTGGTTTCCGCCTGCCCTAAACTGACAAGTCGTGATATAAGTGAAAGCTTCTTGAAAGCGACTCTAAACCCCAATTTAAAAAAAAAATATTTTAACAATAATATCGCCAGGAAACATATACATTGCTCGCAGCAGAAGTTACAATGTCCACGGTCAAAACTGCAAACGGTGGCGGCCATGTTGATTTCTTGGACGGCTACATACCTGAACAGGTCTTGTTGTCATGGTTCAGTGTGTAGTGTGTGGGACAGGAGCAGTGGTAGGTGCTGTTTTGGAGTTTGCCGGTGTTGGCGTGCGCCAGACACAGATGTGAACAGCCGCCGTTGTTTACGCTGCACTGGTTCCAACCTGTCGCGACAAATTGTAGTCAGTACGTTGTTGTCTTGGCAATGAGTGAGTGATTATGGAGTTTAACATTGCTGAGGGAATCTTTCACCCATTTGCGACGATTCTTGACAATGAAATCAGAAGTCTTTCCTTTGTGTATCTCTGATAAATGTTAAATTTTAATTTCCTGGAACAATGCAAAAATTAGTGATAATACAATAATTACCCTAATAATTCAAACCCTCTAATAGAGTGAACACCTAAATTAATTGCAAAAAATATGGGGTTTTTTACGACCCTAAAAATACGAACATGACCAAATCATAACTTTCTAATTATTCAAACACAATAATATTTTCACAATTACTTATTAAAAATAACTTATTAAATCCTTTTTATTAACCACTTCATTTACAACCATATTTTGTACTTTAATTTCGTTGTCCCTAATTATACAAACACCGATAATTTTCAATTTTCATAAATTTCTAATAATTTGAAGCGTTAAACATTTAATTATTTTCTCCTTTTCAAATTATTTGGGTAATTACGGTAACACAGATATTTATAATGCCTACATTTACTTCATGTAATGTAGCATAAGATTTCTTGCAACTTGAGAGGTTGTTACTGATGAATCAAGGATATCTACACTGTGGCAGCACATCCTATCATGAACATCAATGCCAGGTTCAACATGGTGGCTAAAACTCAAGGACCTTTGGCTCTGAAGTCCAATGATCTACCAATATGCCATAACCCACACCAAATAACCTACTCATCATACACAATAACTTTGAAACCGTCAAAATGATATTAACTTATATCGCTGATCAGCTACACAGGAACACATCATAACGTAGCCACATTGCAATGGCAACACATCACCCTAGCAACACATTGCCATGGCAACACATGGCGTCGTCTCGGCGACCCACCTGACTGCCTGGACGCGTGGTAGATGAGGATATCCATGGCAAAATCCACGTCCTGTTGGATCCACGAGTGGTTCTCGCCACTGGACTTGTTGGCGCGTTCAATGGTGCGGCTCTGCACGTCCGTCCAGTACACAAAATCCTGGTACTGGGTCAGCCCCATCGGGTGCTGCAGGATGTGTTGGACTACGGTCCGTAGGTTCTTGCCTGTAAAAACAGTTGTGTCAAGGTCATGTAGGAAGAATCTACTTGAAGCCAAGGATAAGTTTGATTTGATTTAAACAAAATTATTATGGCTTGATAAATGAATGAATTAAGTGCTTTACGTCACAACAGGAATATTTCACTCATATGTGATGACAATAATGTTATATTACAACATAACTACTAATTAAATAATAAATCAATAAATCAATCAATCAACAATCAATCAATCAACAAACAAACAAACAAACAAACAAACAAACAAATATATAAATTAATTAATTCATTCATTAATTTGATTTTTTTATACATTATAATAAATATTAGTATTTACAAAACTTTTATATTTCTTCTACAACTACTTAACAATACCAACACAATCCACAAGTTAACCCTTTAAAACAAAAGCAACAACAAAATAATTTAAAATAAAAAACAAAAAACAATGACGTCTCCCTACCCATCATGTCTGTGGACTCGATGGCTTTGCTGTCCAGGTTTGCCCAGTATAGCTTCCTCTCACCATAGTCGATGGTGAGATCCTGGACCCGGCCCAGCTTTGACACGAGGGTCACGCGGTTCGCGCCGTCCAGTGTGGCTCTCTCCAGGCGTGGCTCGTCCCCCCACACTGTCATGTACATGTAGCTGTGACAGGAGAGAGCGGGGAGAGATGATAATTGACGCACAGGCAATCTAAAACTACTCATGGGATCAAAAAACGTACCCATTCCTGCAGGTAAAAAAAAATCTAATGTTATCAATTATGGGATAGTCTCTGGTGTAAGAGCCATACCCATTTTGGAGGGGAATCAAGATTATACCCATTCTGGATATAAAATTGATCTATTCTATGGATTAAAGCCATACCCAGGGGATAAAAACCACCAATTCAGGGGGGTAAAAAAACCACCACCAATTCATGGGAATCAAAACTGTAACCCATTAGGGGGAATTTTAAAATACCCAAATTCAGGGGATAGAAACAATCAATTATGGGGATACATCCCACCAATTCAGGGGATTAAAACCTTACCTATTTAGATTCAGGGGATAAACCCACCAATTCAGGGGCTGAAAACCATACCCATTGAGATTCAGGGGATAAATCCCATCAATTCAGGGGATCAAAACCATCACCATTTATTCAGGGGATAAAACCACTAGTTCAGGGGAATCAAAACCTTACCCATTTGGGGGATCAAGCGCCAGGGCCCGGGGGCTCTCCAGCTCCTGCCAGATGAGAACCTTCCGTGACGACCCATCCAGTCGCGACATCTCAATGCGGTTCTTCCTCGTGTCGGCCCAGTAGATGTTGTGCGCCACCCAGTCCACTGCCATGCCTTCTGGGTAATCCAGGCCGAACTCAATAATCTTCTCGTAGGCGCTGCCATTCATGAAGGCTCGGCTGATGGTCTGGAGAGAAAGGAGGGGAACTTTGAAGATCTCACTAATAGTATTTGAAGATCTCACCAACAGCAATGCATAAAGATCTCACCCAAAGGAACTATTGATCTCACCAACATCCATATTAAAAGATCCAATAGCAATCGTGGGTCTTTGGAAAACATGCATTCCATAAAATCAACTTGAATGAATTATTGTTTTACGTCACAGCGGGAATATTTCACCCACAGGCGACTAAAATCAACTTAATTTATCCTCTATGGACATAAAATGATAATTCGAGCTAAGCTTAAAAAATGTCAGGAACAGCAATGTTGGTATTTGGGAACCATACAATCCACAGACAACTGAATTCATTGAGATCTATAGTCTCCATACAATCTCATTCTATTATATAAATCTTTTAATTGGGTTTTAGATCCGTTTTCAAGATTCTTTCACTTATATATCACAGTTTATCATTTTAGCTCAGGATGACATCCACAACATCTGTAGAGCTGAATGTTGCACTAAACCTGTGAGCACCGGCTGTTACTGCGAACATTGACAAGCAGTTGCAAATTCAAACATAAAATCGCAGTTACCTTCAGTTCTCCATCTGTCCAGTAGATCCTGTTGTCGATGATGTCGTAGTCGATGGCGATGACCTTCTTCATGCCCTGCAGTGGAATGAGCTGCTGGTTGTGATTGTTCTCCAGTGAGATCCTGACGATGTCCGACGTCTTGGAGTACAGCAGGAAGGCCTCTGGAATGATGCAGGTCTTGCCGGAACTCACCAGCTCCAGTCCCATCGGACACGCGCAGATGAATCCGACCGGCCGGAACAGACACAGGTGACTGCATCCTCCGTTGTTGTCTGCGCACGGGTTTGTACCTGGAACAACGTCATTGTTGTTATTGTTGTTGCTATTGTTGTTTTTATTATTTATTTATATTTAATAAGTTTATTTTATGACTACTAATACTACTACTACTAATACTACCACTACCACTACCACTACCACTACTACTACTACTAATACTACTACTACTACTACTACTACTATTGTTTTTATTATTTCTTCCTTTATTTTAAATTATTTATAGTATTTTATTTTACAAAACCTAACAAATATTTTTCTTTAAAAAAAAATATACAAAAATTATCCAGTACAAAATAACAAAGAAGATAAGCATCAACTTAACAGTTAGCACTGCAGGTAACTGCGTAAAGGTGAGGTTCACTTAAGTTCGTTAAGATCAAGTTCCAAGGTATCGATGATTCAATCTGCTGTACACGTGAACACACCTCAACACACAGGCTTACAGGATTGTTCATCAGACATTTTTCTGATAAACAATTCCGAATCTAAACCCCAATTTCTCAGTGCAGAACAGTTAAATAGATTCCAAGTTTAACCTTCATCCTAGTGGCGGCAACCCGAGATGCCCTATAGAGACTGTAATTAAGACAGCAGAAAACAGACTAATGTGCAACAAATTTTAAACGTACACAGAAAAATTATTCTACCATGTTTTATTTGAGATATGGATCATGAGCCATTTCAACCGCAAATTGCTTGATGAATGGAGTAGAATAGTTTATATTTCAATTTCTCCATAAGACAGTAATAATCTAAAAAACACTTAATTCTGACACCAGTTATGTTTTTAAGTACATTATCTTAATTAATCAAAAACGTTTGCCAAAAAGCAAAGTACTATCAGTTGACAGATCAGCATCTACTGTTACTCCTCCATATAACGCTTGTCAGGGGACACGCTCCAGACACCATCCTTGTATCAAAGAAGAGCAATACACAAATATGCCAAGCCAGCTGCACATAAATGTCACCACGCCACCATGAACAAAGTGTCATAAAATGGTAGACAGTTTTATTTCCAATGTGTCTTAATAACGAGGATGGCTGAGGCCTTATATACCAAGTAAAATGTTCCATTAGTTGTCCAGAGTGGAGGTAAACAATCTATCATTCTTGTACACCCAGATAACAACACTGTGCATACAGCCAAACTCTGGCATCAGCCAGGGAACACCTCGTTATAACGCCATCTCCTGTATTAATTACCACACCACCGGCATAGTCACAGGGGAAACACATCCTCATGAAATTACAACAAAATTATTTAAATACCATATATTCCAAACCAAGAAATTTAGAAAGTCGGATGTTCCCCGAGATTCGCGTTATAATGAAGGACCTCACCTCCTCACACTGGGTCAGCAATGTGCATCATTTGCAGCAGCTGAATGCTTTTTCCCCATTATAAATGCATCCCCCTGCAAAAACCTGCACCATCTCTGGAGCTGACAGACTAAGTGATAAATCTACTAAATTTTAATTCCAGTAATGTCAGACGAGGTATTTTCTTCCACGTATTACAACCGATGCCCTCAACAGTATCCCCTTTAATTATGTTCCGTTGAGTTCTGTCTCGTTTTGTTGAGTTCTGTCTCGTTTTGTTCCCTACGGTTGCCCTCCCCAGATCCCCAACAAACCCTCGACATGAAACTCTCGTTTGGTATAAAACAAAATCTAATTCGATTACATTACGTCCCTTTCATCTTCGAACTGTTCGTCACAGTTAGACATCGAGAGTCAAAGGGGGGAGGGGGGGGAAAAAGAAGAAAAAAAGAGAATTCTTTTTTTTATCTATGGAAAGGTGAGAAAAATGACCTTAAATCTCATTACTTCTGCAGATTCCAACAAAGTGGATTCAGAGGAGTAACCAGGTTTGATGCAGAAAACCAGTTAACAGAGCTTGTACAGAAAACCAGTTAACGGAGCTTGTACAGAATTCCTGAAGGTTGTTCTGAATGACAGAAAGTCTCTGGAGTGACTGAAATATTCAGTCCTGAGATTACGAAAACACTTTGGAGTACTATTTTAACTAAAAACGTTGTATGGAGATTTGTGAACGAAATTTTGAGCTGAGCATTAAATCGTACACAAAACAGTTTTGTAACCTCAAGATCCGGCCCCGAGATTACAATTTTATTTTTTTAGTACAAACTCATGCTCGACTCTTGATATTGTCATAAATCTCTTTATATAATTTGAGCTTGAGCATGAAATCATATGAAAATTGTTTCGTAACCTCAAGATCCGACCTCCATGACAATGTCCTTCATTGACTATCTGACAATGGTGACTATCTGACATATGACAGTAGTTACTATCTGACAATGGTGACTATGTGACAGTTGTGACAATCTGACAGTGCTGACTATCTGACATATGATAGTAGTTACTATCTGACAATGGTGACTATCTGACCGTTGTGACAATCTGACAGTGCTGACTATCTGACATATGATAGTAGTTACTATCTGACAATGGTGACTATCTGACAGTTGTGACAATCTGACAGTGCTGACTATCTGACATATGACAGTAGTTACTATCTGACAATGGTGACTATGTGACATTGGTGACTATCTGACAGTTGTGACAATCTGACAGTGCTGACTATCTGACATATGACAGTAGTTACTATCTGGCAATGGTGACTATTGGATATATGACATTAGTTACTATCTGACAATGGTGACTATCAGACATTGTTGACTATCTAACAGTTGTGACAATCTAACAGTGCTGACTCTCTGACATATGACAGTAGTTATTATCTGACAATGGTGACTATGACATATAACAGTAGTTACTATCTGACAATGGTGACTATCTGACAGTGCTGACTATCTGACAGTTGTGACAATCTGACAGTGCTGACTATCTGACATATGACAGTAGTTACTATCTGACAGTGCTGACTATCTGACATATGATAGTAGTTACTATCTGACAGTGCTGACTATCTGATAGTTGTGACAATCTGACAGTGCTGACTATCTGACATATGACAGTAGTTACTATCTGACAGTGGTAACTATTGGACATTGGTGACTTTGTAATTAAAAAAAGGAAACAATCTGATTCTCACCTTCAGCTTTCTTGACATTGATGGCCTTTAACCCCATCAGGTCTGGCAGCTGCTCAATAATGGTCATTCGGTCTTCCCCAGTGAACTTGTTAACCCTTTCAATAGACCGATGCTGCCAGTCAGTCCAGTACACAAAGTCATCTGGGGGAAAAAAAACGATGGTTTTGATTTCAATACCCACAAATGCAAATTATCTTTGGATCCTTTGGCAGGTTGCTGTTAATACAGATACATCTCAGTGCTGCAGTCCAGTCGTGGAACCACAGAAAAAAGTAGCATCTCGGTCATCCAACATCTCCCCCCCGTTGGTCAAACCACATTTACAGTTAGTGGCACCACAAAATAAGCAGGATCAAACTCCCATCTCGTTGGTCAAACCAATTTACAGCCGACATGTTTCTGGGATCAAACTCGGACCTCACGCGCGAAACACTCACCCAGCAGACTAAATCCGAAGATGTGCGGCAGACGTTCCCTGACCAGCGTGGTGCGGTTCTTCCCTTCCAGTGTCGACATCTCGATGCGGTCGGTCTTGGCGTCGCCCCAGTACATCATCCGCCGGTCGAAGTCCAGTGACAACCCGTTGGGCCAACCCAGCGACGTGTTGATGAGCACGGTGCGGTTGGTCCCGTCCAGATTGGCGCGTTCGATCTTCGGCGACTTCCCCCAGTCTGACCAGTACATGTATCTGAAAAAGTGGCGTTATCATGTGAAAAATATTGTAATAATAACATTATCATTTCTAGTTTAAAATACATATTCTATCCAATTCTGGATCGGTCACACACAATCCAAGGGCACAATCCACAATCGATTGTAAATCTACAGTATGAGAATTATGGTGACCACTACTCTCATTTTACAATCGATTTACAATCGATTGTAAAGATAAGATAGCTTTGTGGATCAGGGCCTCAGGGTGCCATTGTGCAACTCACCCAACTACAGGGTCCAAAGCCAGTGCATATGATTCACTGAGTTTGTCAGAGATGAACACTTTGTGGTAAGATAAAATCATAGATATGACAGATACAATATCTACAATATTGACAAGTTAAAAAACTATTAAGTAAAAAACATTAACAAGATTCCTAACAAATGTGATCCACGATCTGCGATCCATGGTCCACAACTCACCAAGAAAAATACATCATTAAAAAGATTCCTAACAAATCTGCCAGACACAATTTCTACGATATTCACAAGAAATTTATGAACATAAAAAGATTCCTAACAAAGGCGATCCACGATCTGCGGTCCACGTTCCAGAACTCACCCAGCCACTGGATCGAGAGCGAGCGCACGTGGTTCGTCGAGTTTGTCGGAGATGAGGACTTTGCGGTACGTGCCGTTGAGGCGGGCGACCTCGATGCGGTCGGTCCCAGTGTCGGTCCAGTACAGGTTCCGTCCGATCCAGTCCACGGCGATACCGTCAGGGTGGTCCACCTCCGTGCTGATCAACACCTCTTGACCTGGAGGTAGAGGGTCAAACAAAGGTCAAGCAGGGTCAAGGACAACAGGCAATACACTGGGTCAAAAGGTCACGGATAAAGTGATAAAGATAATAATGTTAAAGAAATGCAAGGTCAAGGACAACCGGGAATTTAGAAAATGTACCAGGTAGAAAGTGGTCATAGGATGATGGATCTAATGTCAAGATGAACGATTGTCAATATAGGTCAAGATGTGTCGCCAAGAACAATAACCTAAAATCTACCACCTGCCCCAAATATATAATAAATACCTAATGATAACACAATTAAATTGATGATGATACTAATAAGTAATTTACTTTCAAAATTCAATGCAATTTGTTTTCAAAATCGCCGGAATTCTAATCACTGTAAAACCAAATAACAAACTTTGTTTTTAATTAAATAACATTTTCGCTCACTTGTTCCGTCCACCTGCGCCCGTCGTATCGCACGCACTTCGTCGTCGGTCCAGTACACGTATCCGTCCACCGGGTCGTAGTCGATGGCGATGGCGTGAAGGATGTGGTCCAGCGGCAGAACCACATCCGTGTAGTCTGGTGTATCCAGGGAGATCCTCCGAAGATCGGTCCGCCTCGCCAAGAACAGGTTCTTCTGAGCACCTGCACACATCGGCATCAGAGTCGTGTACAGAATTTACTGTAGTCAAGTCAAGATGGTGGGGATCGGGGTATTGCTTCTCAAAGCTCTCGATTGCAATAATAATTTTTTTTAAATTTTATGTATTATTATTTTTTATTTTATTTATTTGGGTTTTAAGTCGCTTTCAAGATTCTTTCACTTATATCACGACTTGTCAGTTTAGGGCAGGAGGAAACCC
>JAUTBT010004272.1:0-27246 GCA_032361225.1 Lepetodrilus schrolli | reverse complement strand
GAAGTTTTTTAAATTGCCCCCCCCCCCCCCAAATGCAATATATATATATATATATATATATATATATATTCTGCCTTTCCCGCTAAAGGTATTCCTATTACATTTGTTGTAAAAATAAATTAGCGATATTATAGGTGAAAGTCGAGAGAACACGTCAGCAACAAGTAATTCAAATCTAAAAGTAAGTCTGTGTGGTCATTTCTGTTTCTAAAATCAATACAGTGTGCTTTCTTCAATCAGATAGGACAGGCAGGATCTGCTGAATTACCAGTGTAAGCTTCCATCATGTGGCTGCTCACCCAGCTTGAATCTCTGTAATCTGCAGAAATCTCGACATGACGGCAGCCACTTAGAAGTAGCTCAGGGCACTTTTTTCCAGTGCCCCGGAAGTGCCCAAATAGAGATGGATTCCTACTCGGAGGGCACATGAGAATCAATTACATCTATCTATATCTCTATCGTTCTCTATATATGTCGGCTATCCAGACAATTCACGCAGCTGGTCTGAAACAAACAGATCAAGTCTGTTTAATACGGTAGCCACGGCACATCGTATAAACTAGTTTATTCATCATATGACCATTTTAGATGTACGCCACTACCCAGCCGGAATAAAGATGGTCCTTTAGGATCCCCTACTTCCTATAAATAACCTGTGTAGACAGGCCAGGATAGGTCCTGATAACGACATAGTTTAGGCTTCAGTCCATCCGCTTGCTTTGCCCATCATAAAGAAAATGTCCGCCACCAAGACCTAAAAGGTTAGCACTATTGACATATGAAAGACTAGCGATGCATCTATATTAGTTAATGGACATTGCTATAGTCCGGGCGTTGAAAAGAACGGCATAGACGCAGGAAGAACGTATATAAGTAATTTGTAAATTATGGGTGTTCGATATAAGGACAACTATATGAATGCCAATTAGGTTATTACGACTTGGTCATCCTTTGTACAAATTCGAAACTGCCTGAATATATCGAAATCATGTAATTATAGTCCCATTTATAAACATATATTTCATCTACAAAAGACGACAGCAAAGAGCAAAGAAGCGACAATTACCCTGTCAAAAAATACACTTATGTCTGCTGAAATGATTACTCTTCCAATCGACAGAGTACCTTCATATTTGGACTATTCTAAATGGATAACTCTTAAGATGATTTCAAAGCATGCACGCGGCGGTCCTATATATTGTGACATTTGAATAAGTGTCCCCTTAATTGAATTGTCGGATGTTAATCTAAACACAAGACGTCGTGTGTGTCTTTATGATTTAATTCTGTAACAAACGAAGCACATTGCAGCTAAAGCAAAGTCTGTTTAATGAACTCTATCACTGTGTATTAGTGCGTATATCAATGTACAGATCGGACAATTGATTATTCGTTAACGTGAAGAAGTGGCTCACTTGAGAAATGGAACTGTCCACATTAACTCTTATATATGGCAGTGAAGACTTTGAAGCAAGTTTTGGAGTTGGATATACTAAAAGACATAATGGTCACCAACCTCAGGCGTATTAGACATGAATACATAATATAGTAACGTAGTGTTATTGTTCTGCACCTACTATGGCACCAGATGACGAATGTTGTATGAGGTATGCAATATGTAGTAAAATACTTCAGATAAGAGATTACTATAATGTTAGTTTATAGTATACCTTGTACCGTATGTAGTAATGAATGGCATTCTCCAGTTACATGTGGTATTCTGCATTCAGAACCGCATTTCGCAAACAGTAATGTACCAAATCATGTAAAACAGTCATTGTATCTATATACTGATAGCTAAACATACAGTTCAATCTATTAATAATTTGTTTATCCAGCTTTTAGTGAAGCCCCAATGGGATTTTCTGTTGACCGACCAGTTGCAATAGATCAAGGCTTCGGAGGTCATAGAAAGGTGACATATGAATTAATGTTGACGCCAGGGGCAGATCATAATGACTGCAGGTCGTCTTCTATGCAACAGACAGCGAGTATTAACTCGGGCTTAGTCTTACGTGAGCATTACGATGACATTATACGTCCATACCAATGAAGCTTCTTGGCACTGCTATTCCATGACAGACAAGCTTCTGCCAAGTCTGAGCAGTATTTAAACAGACACTGTCGTCAGACATTAGTGCCAGTAATATATTTACGAATGCATATTTTCCAGGATTATCACGACCTGTATGTATATGAAAGTTGTACAACGACACGTTGTCAAACACCTTCTATTAGTCTTGACCCTCTACATGCCAAGTATAATTTTGACATACGATCGAGAGACTGCGGCATTTCCATTTGATAAGATGCTGTTCCTAACAGAACATACACTATGAACAAAAAAAAATAAAACAATCTTTATTAGGACGGTATTTTGACCCTTTAATGAAAGAAGGTAGAGCTATGATATTGTTAAAACAAACACCACTTTATTTACAATCGATAATCAACAATAATAATGTTGGCATTTCTTGGAGTATTACATCATCGTATCCAGGAGACAGAAATAAATTTTGGAGTCGTCGGTGATCATCTGCCATCAACTACTCGTATTATCATCAAACACAAATTCAATAAGATCATATAGAAAATGAACGGATTCCCCTCCTTTGGCTGTCGTTCTCGTGTTGTGGAATTAACTGCGGCCATGTGATATGAAAGGAAGATTTATATGTTTCCATACCTTTAGATCTTCGACATTACGTTTAAGTACGAATCAGATATTGCCATTCCTCCGAGAAATTATATGTCTGAAGAAAGCATTAGCGGAAGCATGCACTATTGGATGAAGTCTCGGCTGGGGATTACGCTTTTAAATATAGATGAATGTGTATTGGACGTGTATTAATAATTTGATAAAAAATATTTGTAACATATGTTTGAGCTGGGATTTTCACGAAGATTTTGCATTTTCTATTATTCATGTTACTTATACAATTAATGTCCTAATTATATTCAATACCTGTATTTTGCTTACACAATATCTTACGACATTAAAATTCGCATTTTGTAACTTTAAAAGTTGTTTTTTCTTTCTTCTCTAGAGATTTATGTTAAGTTGCATATTCTCATGGAACCCACATTCGATAGTGTTAACAACGCTTATATCCACCATAGTGTAGTTTCAAACTTTATTAACTGACATTACAAACAATTAATAACAATAAAGACATACCATTTCATATTCTATTCCGGGAAATGGAAATTAATATTTCTGTGATCATTGTCCACGATAGCTGGCCAGTGTGGTTGACTATTAATTATACGAGTGATTGACAGTACAACGAATGTACAGGTACAGATCGCATGTCATTCAGAGATGGTCGTGTTGGGAGATCAATCCCATAATTTCATTGTCTACTGACTACGTTTGTTACATTATTGTGCCTTGCACGTTGTACAATAATATTTTATCTGTCAGACTTAATATGATATTGCACATAATTTGGCTATTATTGAAGCGCATGTCTCGCTATAATTCCGACAGTGCGGGGCATACTTGTATTGCAGTACCTACGTACATATTAAGATTGTATAGTAAATTATGTGCCTCTTGAGAGGATCCAATAAGATAAGAATCCATATTTGTTGTGACCTTTCCGTGCAGCGGTCTGCATACTCAAATGCCACGATCGTAGGAAATATTGATAAATACTACGCTATCATCATTTATGGTTCCAGAATATCATCGCGATGCTATCTGCGACAGAAATGTACTATATGGGAATTGGTATGAGAACATTAAAATATTGTCGACTTCACTGGCCTTAGACAGATAAGCATATATAAGCTGCAATAGTTTATTTTCTTTTGGAAATAATTTTAAAATGTAACAAACTTCCGGCAATGTTATACAGATTCACTGATTAACAAATAATATTATGACTATATGTAGTACCGTTACCGTGTAACCCACGAGATTACCGCTGATGCGTGTATACAGGAAGGTGGATCCTAGCAGCCATTATCTCTATACCTGGCCAGAAGTTTGTTTTGTTCTTCGACGCTGACTTAGTAATTGATATTGCTTTCCGAGGAAATTATATTGTTCAATACATTAGAATTGTGTTTCTTCATATTGGAATTTAGATTCATGGTTTTTATTTCACAAAATAAAATTCATTTTCAGTGCTGCAGATACACAAAAGTAGCTTCGAAACCAATTCTAATTTGAGAGGTCATCCACTACACGTTGCAGCTTCATAGTAGGTGCAACATAGTAGGTTTAGACATAGTAGGTGTAGACACAGTAGGTGTAGACATAGTAGGTGTAGACATAGTATGTGTAGACATAGTATGTGTAGACATAGTAGGTGTAGACATAGTAGGTGTAGACATAGGTGTAGATACAGTAGGTGTAGACACAGTAGGTGTAGACATAGTAGGTGTAGACGTAGTAGGTGTAGACACAATAGGTGTAGACATAGTAGGTGCAGACATAGTAGGTGTAGACACAGTAAATGTAGACATAGTCGGTGTAGACAGAGTAGGTATAGACATAGTAGGTGTAGACATATGCAGTCGGTTACAATAAAGCCAACAATGAGATTGTTTTTTTCATCATTATTACATAAGCCAAACTCAATCGTAAAATCAAAACAAAGGTCACATGGATTTTTATTAATTCTACTAGTAATAAAAGAACATACGGGGCCTTCACAGCGGATTAAACGTCCTATCGACAGCAACTATACGTTTGGCAGTATATCACGTTAATGGAATGCAAACCCACAACATACAGAGTACAGCATATTTTCCTAAATATTCTCAGAGATGTTTGTTTCTCAGCCGGCATTAAGCATGTAGATAATGTGATCATATTAAGAACTAACCTAATAGAATTTGTTTGAAGGGGAAATCGTTACCACATGCAAGTAACCAATGCTATTTCCATGCCTAAATCACCATATAAAAGACGCATATCCCACTCATCAAACGCATTGCACTCTATGGACAAGGCAGAACAGCCATCAAGGTGTGTTACCGTCAATTACCTGGCATCAAGCATATCGACCACCTTCTGTAATAGGAACCCACGTCAATAATTTCAAAATGGTTTATTTCCGGAAGACACATATATTCGCGTCACGCTACCATATGGAATCGTAAGCAATCTCATAATTACATTTTATCGTCATATACAGAGCGATTGGACAATAATTGGCATGCATTTGGAGCTATAATTTGATTTAGCCTTTAAATATGTCATAAACCAACCAATATGGATCGTACCCTGTAATCTTTAAAACCTTATTGCACAAGAAGAAAACACACTTCCTGAAAACGTATTGCTTCCAAGACGTGTCTGCTGTAAGCCAGGGATTATGTGAAGCCTTTGACCATCAAGAACCATCAAGAGTATGGACAAGTTTAGTAAAATCGCTATCACAAGACTCGTTTACTGTCTACTCGAGTTACGTGGAGAGTTCTTGTAAAACCATGCTATATGTGTCCATTGCGAGGTCTTTGAAGACCTCACTTCAGTCAATTGATTTATCAGCTAGAACATAATTAGTCACAAATTTACTAAATGTGGATATTGATGATAGGAACTGTACCAAATTGATCCTTCAGATAAGTATCGTTTATTTGTATGCATGTCCTAGTGTCAAAGAAGGCGACGGTCTCCATATGGTATGCTGACGCTCTATTTCGGTATCTGTGATTCACGTCATGTCATTGTCATGCTATCACCTGGGGAGGAGTTTTCCGCAAGTTTATACTTTAAAATTGTGATAAATAAGACGTTTGCTATTATTCGTTGGCATGATATATCACCACCCTATCTATTTTGTCTTTTCCTGTGTTTTTGTAAAACAAATAAAGCCTTTTCTGGCGAAGGAAATCACAATAAATAAAATCTAATCTAAAGTTAAATCTTTTTGTTTCCGTTCCTATGCAACACCAGGATGTAACGACATTCGTGTCCAATTTGGCGCCAGGGATACGATTTTCCTAGAGGCTTTAGATTGAACTAGTCACTTGTTTGTACATCCGGTAGCGTTAACTACAAGCAAAAAAAAAGTGGTTTACCATTGATAGCCTTTATAGGCAAAACTCGGTCATAGCCGATACTCTTTCCATCAGTCTCCATAGTCACGTGATTAACCATAGCATGCAGTAGTACACTGGTATCTGTTTACGTGGAGGATATGTAGGCAATAGCCGAGTAAGATATGCATATGAGAGGTGTCTTCAGGTACAAACTAACCGTCTTGGGTGGCGTAATGGTTAGAGCGTCGTCCCGGAGTGCGGAAGGTCGTGGGTTCGATTCCCGGTCGCGGCATACCAAAATACGTTAAAATATGGTACTTGTCGTTCCCCAGCTTGGTGCTCAGCATTAAAGGGGTAAAGCAAGGACTGGTCGGCTGGGTCTGAGTGGGGTAGCCATGTTCTATCTGCGGCACACAGAGGTTCGGTGATAGAATAGTAAAAAAAAAAGTTTAAAAAAAGAAGAAAGTAATTTATGTAAATTAGAAGAGAGAACGTGCATTGAGTCCTTGAACTTCCGTCTACACAACTAGGATATACACAACAGTAATATCTCTATGTTCTATAGTTTAATAACACGACCAAAATAACCTTTCACGACCACTCGTAACTATAATAAAGGTACATATACTATTAATATTTTTTAAATATTGAAAACCAATGGGATATGCGGAAAATGTAGCTTGTTACCCAAAATACTTGTGTAGACACATCAAATGTATATACTTTCATGTAAAAATACGTTTGACCATGAAGTATGTAAACAAACCCGTGATTGTATGTCTTAGTAGTCTATTCACTTCGCGAACTAATTAAAACATTCCTACCTTTTACTTACGCAATTATAAGCATTATTCAAATGCATAATATGAATCTCAAGATTCGTTTACGTTAAGGAGCTTGCAAATGGCGATTTTCCTATATATCACTTCTCAATTTACCAAATTGCCATTCTCAAACACTAAAGCATGTTTGAAATTAATCGGTAAGCCACATGTGGTTTATTTTTGCAATACTTGAAACATTAATAGTTGGATATAGTCCATCCAGACAAATAGGCCAATGTAACTGACGGCAGATCGCATCCCTGTCGTATTGGTTTAACATACTTGAACAAAAAGCCACGTCCGTTTGTGTACCCGAGACCACGGTAGAGTACTGAGCAAGTATTCTCCAAGATCTTTAAGAACCATACAAGACCAATACTAGAGCTACCTAAATGTGAATTTACTCAATCAATTTTCCTTCTAGGTCCGATGAGTTAATGTATACCTCAAACAAACGTTGAAACTAACGTTTGTTCCACACGCAAAGCATGATTGGCTGGCCATAGAATCCTTCAGTTCGTAGATATGGGGTAGGGACTACATTATGGCGTTATCATGATTCTTGGTTTGAGACTATCTTGCAGATTTTCGATTTTCTTTTATGTGTCCCTCCCATCGTCTCGGTGTGTTCATGACAAATCGATGACAATCTCACAATGACGACGTGCGATTGATTGAGAAAGAAACATGGTAATATTTCTGCCGTGTTGCAGTGTGTTTCCATGTGCGGTCTCAACGGACCTGACAATACTCTGATTACGATATAAGATGGGCGTTATCAGCTTTTACTTCATGGGAAGGAGATTATGGTAATACCCGTCCATCTCTTGTAATTAACAGTTCCACGCGGGCCACGCGTTGCGTTGTGTAAAACGAAAGTAATCCCTTATTACGAGTGCTTGCGACTTGCAGAACTTCTGTACGCGCGGCGCCTGCGACTCACGTGCGGTGGTGTTCATAGAATCGCCGAATACAGAGAACTGTGAGTGCAGCATGCTGTACTATTCAAACAGAAAGTAATTCTCCACGATTACTTTAAATAAAAGAAGTGGTTTTAGCCGGAGGTGAATTAACTGAGTTCCTAATTGGTCTCCCCTGTACACATATTTAAAATGCAAAAATATTGTTGACTTTCCTTTACAGTTCTAATTTAATTACTACTACCGTAGATGCGTAAAAAAAAATGCAATGTATGTAATGCCTTCATTAAGACATTTAGGATATTTTCAGGAATACTATGAAGCCTTGTGGAACTAAACAACGATAACAATATTGGCCATACATTGTTAAAAACGGTAATAATTATCACGCCAGTTATACAATCACACGATAGTCGTTTACAAGGTTTTCCATAACATTAATTATTATTTTTGTTGATGGGCATAGAAGTATTGTATAAATATATAACCATAATTTGTTCTTTCGTTTCGTTTACTGTAACTGCATCATGCTAACAGCAATAAGGTTATTGCACATTATTTTGAACACATATTTCCACGTAGTACTGTTACTGTCATTATATTTTTACTGTTTAGTTTTGCGATATTCATTAGGCCTATGCCATTACTAATTTCGTCCCGCGGTACCTAACCAAACCACCTCCACCACCACTCTCGTGACAATTCCACGCGGGACTGATTGGAATGTCAGTATTTTCGGATTTAATCGTCAATCTTGGAACGACTTCCAAAGGGATTGAGACTAAAACAGATTACCCATAGTTTGGTGAACCCGGAATGTATACCAGTATCATCGTACCCTTGTGAATCATCGACTATCCCAGCTCGGACTGAACACGTCACACGGAAGAAACTGACAACTACAAATTAGATCTCTGAATTCAGTACATTTTGTATGACTCAATCAGATTTTCCAGCCATATAATTTTAGTGTCTGTCAATATTCTAGAAGCAATGATTGCGTGAAGGAGAGCAGGCGACGCTTTAACCATTACATGTATTTAGCTAGTACTAAGATGGTCAGTGATCTGAACCTATCTGTATACACGCTGTTCACAAAGTAGTGCATTGAAAATATGATAGAACAGTTTATACAGCACAATTCTTAAACAACGTTTATAACACTATACATTAAATTAAACGTCGACGAAATAAACATCGTTTTTATTAAGTATTCGAATGGCACATCGTCCTAAATGATGTACCTATATACATCTATGTTAGTTTGACCAAATAAGCCATTTTTTATTATCAATAGGCTATGTTGGTTCTATTTCCTGTTTTAATTTGTGCTTATAAATACAATAATAACAATTAATAAGGAAATTGCAATTTAATACGTCATCACTCTGGTTGTGATTCATCGTGTATAATCCAAAGCGAAGAAAGAAAATTGTAACAAGCAATGTGCTATTGCTCACGACTAATGTCATGGTTGGTCATAATTAGATAAATGTATTCCAACAATGGAATAAGGACGGACAGTAATAAGAGTGCACTGTTCATGTATTAGCAGTAGTTCTAATAAGTAGTTCAACACATCGGTTTACCTTCATTGCGACTCAGGTATCGTCAAAGGAGCAGTAACAAACATAAACATACTAGTACTTACATATAGGAGAAATAGCGTACACCTATATAACACAACAAGAGAATAACACAGAGTCCATACGTACATAGTTTCCATTAAGAAGTCTCCACGTGGCAATGTTCCACGAGTTGTGAGTCACTCTTCACCGAATTCAGGGCTTCCACGAGGAGAAACACTCGGCCTATTATAGAAGTCAGATGTAATCCAAGTCTTGTATCTAAAGTCCTCCCACCACGTGGCGATGGTCCTGTGAAGTGTTCGTCTGTATAAGGATTGCCCTCTCCAGTCGTCCGTCAGACCTGTACTGACCCACGGATACCACAGTTCTACGCTAGCGTTGACATGGTGGTCCACAGCTTCCACCAACTGCCGAGACAATGGGCCGGTCAGTCTTGACGGTCATAATGGTTATGAAGTCGCGCGGAGTATTGACCACTGGGGCCTGTGCTGGGAATCAACTGTAGCTGTAAAACAACGGCGGGAATATTAACATTATACAGAGAGCTTCGGTTCTATGAGACGTGGGAATTGGTGGATACGATAACACGTGATTTGATAAATGAACTCTTTCCAAGCTAGGGAGTGATTATTGACTCCAAAAACCCATATATTTGGACATGCAGAAAGGATAGATCACGTCTTTAGCTAAATTGAATCTACGCTGTGATTTGTGACACGGTCCCCACCTGATCAATACAATTCTCTCAGATGGACGCAGGCATATGGCGGGAACCACTTCCGACATTCTCTAATGATTTATTATAATGAGGTTTAAAGTTACTCCCTACGTATGTTCTATATGAAATAGTAGTTCGTGTAGCAGTGCGTGATAATGGCACCGGGCACGTCATACTGGATGCATATTACTTCAAACTAATCTGCGTTTCTGATTCACTTAGATAGCAGAAGCTCTTAATTATATATTGCAGGAAGAATAACCGTAACAAAGAACTTCCAATAACCTTTTGTTAAATACATTTCGATTTCAGCGGGGAGGAACATTTCTCTAAATGCTACATCCAAAAACACTGACGTAGAATTTCGTTGAAGATAACAAAACCTGGAACATGCCTTTCGTGCCAAAGTGTTCCCATGGCAATGTTTTCTTCTTCTACTCTGGCGCTAAATGCCATCTGATGCGTATGCCATAGGCAAAGTACATGCGCTTCCACCAGTATTATGTTTAATCAAGCTCTTCTCTTTATTACACGTAATTGGAAAGTGAAATGTTAACAGCAATATACCTCGAGGATGGTCATCGATTAATACCACGCAGTTATAATCATACGTTGCCGTTTGTTGTATGCCGAGAGAATGGTTGTACGACCAATATAGTTAAAGTATGCTTAACCAGCAGAGGTTGTGTGTACTTATCGACCATTTGGAACGACGGCAGTATAGTAGGTAAGATGAGTTGCATTAATTGATCATGTACCTGGGGAGGCACAGATCAGTCCGGGAAATTAAACTAATATCCGAAGATAACCTCGCTGTCATATGTTAACGCTGATTAATTTAATTCTAATGTTGCGTGTTTCCTCGTAGAATGGTCATGTGGAACGGTAGTGATACACAAATGCCAGAACCGCGTCTATCGTGTGTTTCATTAGTATACAGCATGTGAATCGTATATAGTAACCCAGCAATAACGATACGATCTGTCTCAACTGGGAGAATAACCCACAACAGTTTTGTCGAATGATAAAACAATGGCAATAACTACGATCCATAATGTGCTCCATTAAGACTCTACACGCACCAATCAAGCACTTCATAATGTGTTCCATGTTGATCATGAAGATAATACACACACGAATCAAGCACTTCATGAGCAAATGTACGCCCACCAATAATGTCATGCTGTAAAAGCACATTTACATGAAGACTAAAGCCGCCAAGTAGACTTGCGGGACCTGGTTGTGCCATATAGACGTTGTACTACACGAACCAGCGCATTCAGTTGAGGAGAACAGACATGCTAGTAAAACCATCATACTTAACAGATAGGGTTCAGCGTCTCATTGAGGGCCAATACAAATGGCATCAATCCTGCGACATCATCATCGACGCTCAGCCCGACAGAGGTCGCCTTTAATAACTTTTCATTACTCTTAAGTGATATTGCACAAACCCAGTGAAGGTGAAAATGGACGAGCTCATCATGGAATGCAATTACAAGGCTGCCTGGGTTATAGGGTTCCTTTAATAATACTTGGGATCCTACTCAGTCTCGGTTAACCGTACATTTCCTCGTCCAACCTTTGTATCGTGCGTGTCCAAAGTTCAATGAAAGCTTCTTCCTGCAAGGAACTCTGACTGACTCATCGCGAAGCAGACGATATTTTAATGACAGCTATCGCGAGATCAGTATAACCATTAGTATGGTTGTTATAGATTTACCCGGGGCACGTGGGAATTGTTTTAGGTAAACATTACTTCCGGTCGGATCCTTCAGAGACTGTGTATCGAGGTATGTCAGGAAATGATTGCTCAATTTGCATATGGTCCCTGCACGTGTTTGGCGTCAAGATGGGATAAGTAGGTTGTTTGGTTCCCCTCGTTCTATGATTATGTCAATTGGATCTGGTGGTTTGACCACTAGCGTGTCTGTCCAGCCATATCATCTTGTCTGCATATTAACACATGTACATTGATTCAGTCTGAATGTCAGGATAGATGATGTTACAAGCGGATATCCACTGAATGTTCTTCGAAGTACTTGTAAAGTAAAGTAAAGTTACATGATTTATATAGCGCCATTATCCAGAAAAAAATGTCTGCTCGAAGGCGCTTAATCGTATGCTCGCTTAAAGAGAAATGTTTTTAGATGGATCTTGAAAGCTGACAAGTTGGAGATGTCCCGGATATTATTGGGTAGGGCATTCCACAGCACAGGACCATCCTTCATGAAAGCTCTGTCTCCATATGTTCTTGTGCGTGTAGCTGGAACACTAGTACCACGTTAGTAAAGTGTATTATATAATTGTTTTAAAACATGTTACAAATATTAATACTAAGTAGGTCCGTCACTGTTCCTGTCCTTATTTGGCGCAAACCTTTACGTTGCAATTAAAAGTTATTCCAGTGGCAATGTATCACTTTTCATGTTTCTATATGTAATTGTTCATACTGAACTTGCAAGTAAAACATTTTTCCATTTTGGATATTTCCACGAATTAAAAGGTCGCCAATGACCAATCACTTGTTGAACATGTTACTCTTATTTGAAATGTCTTCCGTGCTCTAGTGCTGAAGTTGAGAGAAGAGACATATCTTTCGTGTTCTAGTGCTAAGTTGAGAGAAGAGATGTATCTTCTGTGTTTTAATGCTAAGTTGAGAGAAGAGACGTATCTTCCGTGTTCTAGTGCTAAGTTGAGAGAAGAGACTATCTTCCGTGTTCTAATGCTGAAGTTGAGAGAAGAGACGTATCTTCCGTGTTCTAGTGCTAAGTTGAGAGAAGAGACGTAGCTTCCGTGTTCTAGTGCTGTTGAGAGAAGAGACGTATCTTCCGTGTTCTAGTGCTAAGTTGAGAGAAGAGACGTATCTTCCGTGTTCTAGTGCTAAGTTGAGAGAAGAGACGTATCTTCCGTGCTCTAATGCTAAGTTGAGAGAAGAGACGTATCTTCCGTGTTCTAATGCTGAAGTTGATAGAAGAGACGTATCTTCCGTGTTCTAGTGTTGAAGTTGATAGAAGAGACGTATCTCAGTTGAATGGTAAACAACAGGACCATTCACCACTTCGGAAGGACACGAAGCCAACAGTTAACTCGGCTAATGAACGAGCGGTTCGGTTTCTCTTTCTGTAACACAATCTCCTAACCTAGGTCAATTTTAAACATTTTATGCACGCCTGCGAAGGAACTGTGGTGGTTTGTAATTATTCACGGTAATTAGAGGTCTAAAATGAGATAGAGCCATGGAGAGATGCTTACTATGCTTATTATATGGAGTTCATTAAGTTTGTTGTCACCATATTGACGAACTTCTTATAGACCAAGTAAGAAAATCAGGCCTGGCCAACTGGTTTAAAGACTGTCATTGCATTGGCCAGTTCTACTTGAAGCAATCTTAAGATGGCGAATCCATGGCAACACACTAAGGAAGCTTCTGGCAATTACATAGTCTTTGTTCCAGCAATGGTGGCCAGAGAGTTAGTCCATGGAGTGGCACTAGTACCGCACGCAATGACCACAGGCGATCGTATTTGTGTCTAAGTGTCACGAAGCGCACATACCACCTGAAGCAGGGTGGGGACTTCTAATGCCACTGTGCCGTATCTGCACTTCTAGCTATTGAAATCATCATATTGTGAATCAAATTAGTATGTGTATACAAGTAACTGATAATATTATAACTTGTAGCTTGGGCTCTTAAGCATGTGCATATCAATACTCGCGTATGCACATTTTTGTTTTATGGTGATTTGGTTTCATGATGGCTTTCTTGTAGACTGTCCATACTGTGTTCGCAATGGTCGCTGTAAAACATCATGCATGAACCTAGATAAGTAAGTATACCCGTCACGGTGTACAGAATAGTACACAACCGTACACCGGCACCGCCATGAACTAACCCAGATGGTAATGAATAGAGTGGCCGTCCATTTATTCACCTTTCTGTACTGTAGGACATCTCACGGACTCATGGTATAAATAGCTTACGAGTCTTCATTCTCCAATAGTTAGTAAAGTGCAGAATAATTTGATTCCTTGACATTCGCGAAGAAAATATCTACTCTAATGTTTGATGGTGTATACTATTAACAATATTTACGTATTTAATTATTATAAGATTGTATCCTTCACATACAGAGAACCTGAGATAATCCGGTTGCCATCACACTATACGGTCTATATGAAAATATGACAATAATATTATTATCACATCATATTTATCCATAATACAGCATTTAACTTCGGGTTCAGGACGATTAACAACGGCAACTAAAGTGTCATATACACATTATATTTCTGTCATTCCGAGTGCAATGACTTTTTACTCATGTTTTTTTTTACCTACTAGGTAATTTTCTGTTTCATTTGACTTATTGCCATCCACTACCATCCCAACAACGATATGCTATACAGCATTTAAATAATACAAGTAACATTTAAGTAATACAAGTAACATTTAAGTAATACAAGTAACATTTAAGTAATAATACAAGTAACATTTAAGTAATACAAGTAACATTTAAGTAACACAAGTAACATTTTCCGATTGCACTGCGTCAGATAATAAACTGTTCATTAGTCACATGATATAATATTTACTAAGTTATGGCTTAAATATTTGAGTATTTAATAGCAAATTGGTGGTTGGGTTCCATTTGGAAGTTTCAAAGACCACCTGACGTTCCTCTCATACACATATGGCAGCACAGTTATCAAAAGAAGGAAAGCTGATACATGTACGTGTATCTCTGAATTTTATTATGAGTTCAAATAATGAAGACATTGCTTCAACCATTTGACAACGTTTCGCAAGTGAAATTTTATTCTTTTATTATATTTACGCAAAAGTGGAAATTACGTTGAATAGCTAAATTTGTAAAAGTCTTATACGATATGGACTTTTCAAATAATACATGTAGCACTTGAATTATTTGTTCGAAATGTGCATGAGAGAGAGATAGAGAGAAAGAGAGAGAGAGATAGAGAAAGAGAGAGAGATAGTATTACCAGAACGTGTTGTTGCATACTGGTCAGTAGCTACCATCACAAGGTTAAACTGATGTCAAGTATTAGCCACAAGAAGCAAACAGCAGGTTTACATGTCTAGGTAGACCACGTTTGACCACCTGAAATGAAGAGCGTTTTTCGCGCCTCCTCATCCTCCACAACTGCATCCACATATAACGTCATTGGCGAGGGAGGGGGAGGGAGAAACATTTAAATAGAACAAGAAGAAAAGAAATGGGAGGGAGAGCGATATAGAAAGTGAAGAGAGAGAGAGAGAGAGAGAGAGAGAGAGAGAGAGAGAGAGAGAAGGAAAACCAAAAGAGAGAATGAGAAAAATGAGAAAGGGGAAAGCAGGGATAGAAACAACTTAGTCTCAACTCTAGTGTGCTACCTGCATGTTGACAAATGGTGCCGGCTGCCAGATCCAGATCCGAGTCCGCAATCTAAATGGAGACCAGCCAATCACTCTGTGGTGGTGATCAAGGGTTTCAGACTCTCAGGCGACAGCTTGTTCTGAAGAAGGCGTGCAGTGCTTAGCTGTGGAATCAAGACTGTTATTACAAACTACTTGCATTATGGACTGCTTTCTCTATCAACAGATAATGGCTTGCATGTAGACAATTAACATTAGATCTATCTACGACCCGCTCAATTATGTAAGACCAGTTTCTGACCGTATTCAAAGAAGTGTTATAATAATATTGGTGTGAACATATTTCGCATGGGTTTCGTAAACTTCGGAAGACCAGTGTTCAGAAATCGTAATGGAGTCCATATCGCAGTGGAAGCTCAAGTCGACCTCATTGATATGATACAAACGACCAAGAACCACAATGGTTTGCAGGATGTGGTAGCAGACTTCCAATTGGTTACCTTGATAAATGGATGCGATCGTTTATATAGTTGTAATGAAAGAAAGCTGTTGCCTTGAAAGTAAGGGAGTTTTACATTGACGTGAACAGTGATTGCATCCAAGTAGGGTAAGGTAGTGTTACATGGAACGGAAATACGATATGTGATGACAGATAAAGAGAAATATGGGAGGAATCGAATGGAAACTGTTTGTATTGACCAGAAAGTTAATATGTTATTAAAGGAAAAATCAATGCTTTATGAAAATTAAAAGGCAGTGTTGAATAGTGTATATAGGTTTAATAACGGAACAACAGATGGAACGTTTCCAGTATCCATACAGAATAAATGAAATACAGAACAGGCAATATTCAAGCTTTATTTAAACTAGATATGTAAAGCATTGCCCTTAAAGAATGGATCCGCGAGATTTTCAAACTGTTCAAGGTAAATACATAATATTGTTGGGAAGAAAAAAAAGCAACAGGTTCAGCTGAGAATCACTAAACTCGCGATTCCTGAATCAATAGAGCCGGACGACCTGGCTCAATCATTGCCATTATGCGGGGAGAGGTCATCAAATATTTATCACGAGAGTTGGCTTTGTGATTGCAGTCGGGCCATCAACACGTTTCATCAACTTTCAGAACAGAGTGAGCCAGTGTGAAGTGCTCAGATCCAACTCCATATACCATCTACTGGATACAAAAGTGGTTGGCAACAATAGTTGACCTGTTCACTGTGCTAGAAGTGGCACAAGACGTGCTAACTATATCCGATTGCAATGGTACGAAGCCGGTAATTTGAAGAAGTGTGTGTTACAATATTGATCGAAAATGGAATTATTCTTGTTAATATCTGCATAGCATGATGTATAGAACATGTACGAGATATAGCATTTTCCCTGGCAGTCATTAGTTCTGGTTAACCAGGTCAATGTTTCATCGTAAATGTCATCTTTGTATTTTACAGTACGTTGTCTTGTTGGTGTGGTAACACAAATATGACGCAATTAACTGACTGATTTAATTGAAAGGAGATATTAATGTTTACTGGCGACACATACTTGTAAGCATAGATGATTGTATCATTAAAACATTATTTTTTTTAAAGTAAAAAAGTGAAAATACACCTTCCTATATAAATAATAGAAACTAAAACTCGAATTTGTCAAATTTCTCCAATACAAGCACATAAATAATGTATAGACATTAGCAGTTAATGACAATCACCTGGTACCTAGGCCAGAAATTAGCTCTTATCCTTCGAACACGTCAAGAATTTATCCTTCGAACACGTCAAGAACGAGACGGGACAATGAAATTAATCAAATTCAAATCACGAGGAAATTTAACCCATTTCTTGTGGGCTGAAGGGTATTTAGACGAATTTGTCTCGTGCATCTGTGCCCGGGCACCATGTAGCCATTCTCTATGCTGGAAAGCTAAAGCCGTCTGTGGGCTACAACAGAGATAGCCACATGGCTTCATTTAGCCAAGCAATATTAATGACTACTGAAAAGCGACAAATGGTCATCATTATTGCTGCCATATGAGATTATTATGAGATTGTCAATTAATATATGGTAATTTATCATACTTATTTGCACTATAATGGTTTATACGTCTGTACCCAAGCTGTCTTTGACGACAGGACTGGGATTGTGTGTATGGAGGAACTATGCACTGGGAATATTTATTTAGAGATAATCGAAAATCTTTTAACTCAACGAACCTTTCTATTTACTATAACAGATAACCAAGAAATTACTGTTACACAAATACAAAACTCACATGAAAATGTTAAACATATATATATATATAGAAAATGTTATACATATATATAGAAAATGTTATACATATATATATAAATTAATGCTTCGTAATCAATATAGATCAAACAACCCACAATTATATAAATCTTACACAACACACACACAAAAAAGGTGAAATATTAATTGTATTCTCTAATAAGTAATTCTGACCACTGAAATCGTGATCATTCTTCATGGCCTGTTTCTCTTGACGATGGAAGGCCGCATGGTGCATGGGAATGGGGTCATCCTCAGTCTATTCCCAAAGTGAGTTAATGACTACAGACTCATACATAAACCTCATCTAGACTACACATTCTGACTGATAAGGATAAAGGAAATAGCATCAGTACTGTCATATAGCTGCCGATGCGATGGGTTTTCACAATACATGATCAAAATATGGGTAATACTTTGAAAATATTAAGTGTAGCAGGAGAGAGGGCAGTCATTATGTGACTGCAGAAGTCATCGTATTTGACTGTTTAACCCTCTCCATGCTGATGGCAACATGAGATGCCTTAAAGGGCTGTACCTTTGCCTAATCCAGTAGGGAGATGGTTAAACTGCAACATTGTGAGCTATTATTTACGATTCCACTATGTTGTTAGTTACTGATGAAAGAGAAGTGAACATTAATACAGTAATATAACTGGGTTTGTTTTCCATTACCACTTACAAGCTCGGACGAAAGTCAGAATTAAATGCGAGTTTAAATTAATGCGACATGTCAACCATTACCTCGAATCTTTCGCATTCATTTTAACCTAGTGTTAATTTCATTATCTCCAGTAGACATACAATAGCATACTTCATTACACCAGCTATGATCTGAGAGGTGGGAGTGCAGCAGTAGATCGTCAGAGTTCAGAGCCAAAGGTTCAAACCTGCCCGGGGGTTCTGGTATCACTATCAGTGAAGAAACAACACCAGATTGGTCATGTATATGAAAAGCTTGTCTGGTCATCCAGGGAACAAGGCAGAGTCAAGCTGTGAGCAGTGAAAATACAACAAGACTCATATCAAACATCATATTGTATTGTAGTGTACACTATTTACACAAACATGTTTACAATATATACACACCATGAATGGTTTAGTTACAAACGTGTCAATAGAATATAGCAGATCAACATGTAAAAGAATGTACAAATTCAAATGATAAAATGACGTGTGACACGATTAATCAAAATAAGAAAAAACAAACAATACTTGATGAAGTTTGAAAATCTCAGTCATCAAAATAACATAATTTCTAAACCAAAACTTGAACTTTACCACACCTCTATTTTCAATAGTAACACAACACAGAATAGCTTCCCTTACTGAAGTTGATGCCTATTCTTCTACTCACAATTAAAGCATTTTATTTAACTGAAATTGCAAGATTTCCTTTCAAAACACTGACACACAGTGAGTGGGTACCATCACCTACTAGTGTTCCCATAGCCATGTGCCCAAACTGCCAATAATTTAACTATGGTCATACTGTGGTTCAACCCACCACTGTAGGCTGGTTGAAGGTAGCAGACCTCACTTTAGTTTAATAGCAGATGTGTGACCTCACTTCAGTTTAACTATGGGCAGTTTGATAATTAACTATGGTAACCCCAGTACATGATCAAACTCAGACATAGACACACACACACACACACGCACACATGCATACACATACACACACACACGCACTCGCACACGCACTCTTTTCATGAAGAAATTGGTATAATTATTTGGAATCAGTAAATATTTTAACTGTGAACTAGTTTACAAAAAAAAATTGTTTTCACACACACATAACATGAGTAAATGTATTAGCCAACTCTAACAAATAAACTGTAAACCAAGTTTCAAACTATATTGAATGCCATCCACTTTTCCAAATTCAGACATACTAGTATATATCCTTTCGTGTACCCAAATAATCATAACATATTTGGCAAAGCATAGTAGATTCTTACAAACAAATTGTAGTTACTACAAATTAGCGCTAATGTAACTATGTCATGATTTAAAACAATCATAACCCCAAAATATATTCATTTGATTTGTCTCCACAAGAACTTTATTCAACAAGTTTCTTCTTGTTGTCAGTATATTGATTTATTGGATAATTTGGCAGCAAAAACATTATCAGAAACTTTAATGGACATATTAAGCAATGAGTACAGGTAGAATAATTCTATGTGTCACATGATCTTGACTTTCCCAGCTCACCAGAAACAATGAATTTAATTGTACCTGCCTTGTAAAAAAAATTTAAAAATTCTTTTGAATTGGGGTTTAGAGCCACTTACAAGATTCTTTCACTTATATCACGGCTTGTCAGTTTATGGCAGGAGGAAACCCGCAACATGCATAGCACTGAATGTTGCAGTAAACCTGCGAGCATCGGCTGGTACTGACAAGACCAAATATGATAACTGCATTGCCACTCTACAGACAGCGCATCCTATCAAAATCGCGTTAGAAAGGTAACTTCCGCGATTATTGATGCTGGGCCCCTGGGGCGGGATTTGAACCTGGAACCTTTGGTTTCGAAGTCCAACATTCTACCACTGTGCTACCACCCGCCCGCCTTGTAAATTAGAAACAATGATAATTTACATTGGAAAATATCATAGTTGATGGTTCAATGAAATCAGCTATGCTGAATAATTCAAAATATGATGCAGTTATTTGTTTAACATAAAACAATGGAAACTTGCAGAATTCAAAGGGAAGCAATGGATTGTATCCTATGATAAAAGTTAAACATGTAATGGCTAAAAAATAATATCCATTTCATGGAAACATTTCTTCTACCATATTTCTTAATAATTTGACAACACTGTATACCAGAGTGCCTGTTTTAAACATCTGAAATGTTAATGATAAGCACGAGTTATTTTCCTAATTAACTTAAAATGTCATAACAAGATCTGTACAAATCTCCTTCAATAGTCCTCTTAACCACTCAGGGTTGATTCACAGGGATATAAATATTAGTACATCTAATGTGAGATCTATCAAATATCAAATGCCAAAAGGAGATGTCAATCTCGAATAACATTTATTAATGGGTGGGACTATGAGAAGACATTGGCAGAGATTCTAGTGATGATCTTCACAGAGTTTACACTGACAACTGGATCATATTCAGTCACAAAATAAAAACAAGATGATACATTTATCATCTAAATGAATGATTTAAAATAAACATTTACAATTCCATTGTCATCTTAAGCCACAACATTTTATTAATGAATGACTTATTGAAATTAACTGTGATAACTGTCACAATCCTTAAAAAGTGTTGATTTTTAATATGCAATTCTAAAGTTCTTTTCAGTTTGTTGACAAATGCATATTGATTATGAAACATACATGCAGGTACATGTAACCTAAACATGCTAGCTAATTTCATGTCATAATTTTGAATAAAATGAAATATACATCAACATATACAAATATCGAAGGGATAATGATCCTTGCTGGTGGAGAATCATAAACTAAAAAGGTGTAGTCAGGAAATTTGCCATCATCATTCTTCGATGTTCATGATTGAGAAAATAATGTGTAAGGTTGTGTATGATTGTGTGTCTGTGTCTTTTGTCAGAGCACCCATGTTAAATGTAAAATGTAAAATTTTGATGCTTATTTTATATATTGGGCTATTACACCGTGATACCCAATGAACATGCTGATCTTAGATCATTAATTCTAAGAAAATTACTTATTCTTGTCCTACACCCTGCTGGATTAATTTCAATCACTGCTTTCAAGTGATTCATTGTGTTAACTAACTTGCAGCAGAAATCTTTCACCCATAATATGTATTGATCTCACCCCCTCCTAAAATCCCCCCCCCCCCCAAGGAAGAAAGTCAAATTCTATACTTATTGGTATAATAATAATAACAACACAATAATTGATATTAATAATGTGCCTGATTCACATCCCTAAGGCTCAAAGCATATAAATGACACATCATGTATAACCACAAGATTATTCTGAGTAGCTCTTTTCTGCAAACATTATATCACTAATGGTCAACAACAAATACTTCAAAAAAAACAAATAACACCAACAATACAAAAATATGCTACCTTTTCAGATTTTGTTTTATCAAGAGATCGATACTTTTACAGCAGACTTAAAGAAGTTCAGGTTATCTCCCCTTGTCATAAGCTAGTCATCACACTCCAGCAGCTTTCTGAGATCGAGCAAAATAAAAGATGCTAATCAGGGATGATTTTATTCAGAATCTCTCGATGAGGAAGCTGCTCGAGTACTGGTTAAGTAATAAAAAGAAAACGGCTTGCTAATTGTTCAGCTCTGCCCCCGAGCCTCATGTATCATAGTCATCATCCTCCACTATTTGTTTGGGTAGCAGTGAAAAACTCGATACAGATGGCACTCCCATAGCAGGCATTTTCGGAGACCCTGTGTGCATCTGGTATGGGAGACTGAAACAGGTAATATTATGTTCGTTTTGAATTGTATTGGAAGACTCAAGAGTTATCTCCCATTATTTTCAAAATTAACTGTTTTCGTATAAATTTCATTAGTTTATAGGCAACTGTTACATCATTGGATCGTGTCACGTTGTGTCACATACCTGTTGAAAGGCATCTGTGTGTGTATACTAGGCATCTGTGTGTGTATACTGGGCATCTGCGCCTGTATACTGGGCATCTGTGTGTGTATACTGGGCACTTCTGGAATGTGTGACAGTGGGATGTGACCAGTGGGAGAGGTGGGCGGCAGCTGGTTGTTGGGCGATGTGGCCAGTTGACTCGTAGAGGGAGCTGCCATGGGTAGTGCCATCACTGGAGGATCCAGTCTGCTGTTGTCCTCCTCGTCTGTCTCCGTCTCCTCGTCATCATCGGCCTGCAATGGAGATCAATCTGCAGACTTAGGTGGTTGAATTGTGGCTTAGAGCTGCTTTTAAGATTCTCTCACTCGTATCACAGCTGGCAAGTTTTGAATGCACGTGTGTAGGGACTTTCAAATAACAATAGTATAAGGTATTACACAATTTACAGGTCGGTTAATAAACTAAGTCAATATATCTCTTGTTTAAGTACTTCATTTCTATTCCAATAACTTGTACTTACATTTGCTTCTGAGCTCTCTGAAGATGATTTGCGATCTTTTCTCTTCCTACCAGGGCAATCCCTGGATTTCCTGGGTCTGTGGTTAAAAAAATAAAACAATTTTAAAAAAACATTAGGTTTCAAAATATGGCTCATTATCAGTATATGCATGTGACTAAAATACCCTTCATAAATGATACTCAGCAATTATGTAGGTTGGCTACAAGGTACTGTAATTCCAATTAAATAATGCCAATGCTTACAAACTTGCAGGATATACTAACATGACTAATTCAATCCAATAGGGTTATGACAACTAAGATAAATTGATATATTGTATTAATACTTGTACAACCTACTAGCCAATAAGCATACTCAATGAACATAGTTTGTACAATACAGAGAGAACATTGCTCAGGCAGTTAATTTTCACATCCCCAACACCAGTAGAACCCCACTCCAATACAGCCCACTGCATGCAAGGAAAGATAACTGTGTACCCTCTTGGCCCTCGCCTCTTAACTTCGGACACTCCAGAGTTATCTCCCCCATCATCCTCAGGCTGGTGGTCAGGAATGGTAGACACCAATTCTTTCAGGAAGTCAAACTTCTTCTCGCCCTCTATCGTCTGCTTACTGAAAGCAACTTGTAAAATTTCATTAATCAAGGCAATCCAGAATTTAAATGATTTTGTGTTCAACCATATATTTTTCTTTTATATTGTAAAACGGATATATTTAACGGCTCGCAAGTAGTAGTAGCAGTCGATTGCATTAACATTGTTTTTGTTTTCATATTCAGGATCATACTCGAAGTTGTAGTATCCCGGCTTTTACTTGAAACAGAAGTGACATTACTACATTATATGTGCCATTTCAATGCATTTGCAAACACTTCAAAATCAAATTGACCATGATTAAATGACCCCACAGTTTACAGTATTGTTACATAACAATAATCCAAGCAAACGAAAGAAGGTACTGTATTTTCATCTAATTTAAATATCTAAGTTGGCCCTAAGCCTGAACATGATTTGATAACTGTCAACAAGAAACAAATTGGGTAGAGTGGACCCTCATTCTATAATACACTGTACTACTTCAACTAGTATATTATTCACATTTCTTAAATTCATGATCAAATACAGATAGTGAATTTCATGAAAATTACGGACACGCAAATTATACCCGTTTTACAGTATATAAATAAATATGGCATTGTACGTGAAAATAATTATCCTGTCAGTACAACCACAGGTATTGGAAATTATGACTACAGACAAACAATACACACCAGTACACTGTGGCCATAGTTTACTAGGGATTTTATAAGATTGTTCATAGATTCCTGCAAATACAGCTATAACAATAACAGACATACAGTAAAATAACATCACACTATATTAGCCACACTCACCACATTCTATTCAAGTCACTTTAACTCATTATCATATGAAAGGAAAACACAGATCAGCCATGTCAATTCTTTACTTACATATGTGATGTAGTCAAAGTCTTAGCATTTTTCGCCACTGTAGTTTCATTAGCTTTTAGAATCAGAGATTCTATGAACAATTCCAAAGCACGAGCTGAGAGCTGGGTTAAGGTGCAAACAGCAACTAATTCAGTAAACGAACTCATAAATGTTTCATCCACCCTATTGTACTTACCATTTGCAATATAAAATCTTTTTTTTTAAAATAAATTGATTCTGGGATTTGAACGTAACTAGTCTGAATATGAGATCAACTTTACATGGTCTAACAACTTTCAGTGGTGACCTTGTAGCGTACATTTACATATTATATGTGCAACATTTGTGAATACTTAATTTATAGGAATAATGTAGGCCAAATTTTGTTATGCTATTTAATCGGTTAATAATAATGTTTCTGGCTACTGTAAAATGGGAATCTTGTGTTATTTCATAATGTTCAATGGCTCAATCTTAACCATATATCGAAGTTCATGGAATATAACAAAATAGGCCACCTACGGGAATATTATTCTTATTACATTAGAAGAATGTGCTGCAGTTACATGAGAAATGATGACACATTATTGCAGGAAGATGACCAAGCTGCGTGCATCTCTTCATGTGCTTAAGAAGCCAAGAGATTATCAAATACTGAATTGTTATAATATGCAGATGATTCACATAAATTACAAGTGCCACCATTTAGCATGTTTAGAAACATGTGCACTACTTTGGCTTTTGGCCGCATGTTTCCTCGTTTAGCAACAATTCTGTGGCCATGTTTATTGCGGGGTAACGATAATGCTTTGCGATTACTCACTTTTTGAGAAGAAGCGAGTAATAGCGTAGCATATTATCACTACCAGTATGATTACAGGTTGTTTCGCTCCCAAACCTGTTCGTACTAAGTTGTTTCGTTCAAGTTCTTTTGTGCTTAGTTTCTGGTTAATTAGCGCTGGCTTCGGGTTGTTTTATACTATTCTTTTGATCCATATTTGAATTGTTGTGATCAACAAAAAAATATTATTTCATGCATTCTTTCAATAATGTGCAGGTGTCAAGTCATTTCGTACCATTGTTTTGCGGGCGTACAAAATGGAAAACTTACCAGTACTCGCTAAAAATAACCTATCATGGGCGTGCAACTGGGCTCTATTTCGAGAAGACATATGTGGACAAGCATCGCTAGAGCAATTTTCATTTTAAAATATCATACTGTCTAAAGCTTATAGATGTCGACAATGTCACACATTCCAGAGGTGCCTAGTATACACACGCAGATGCCCAGTATACACACGCAGATGCCCAGTATACACACGCAGATGCCCAGTGTACACACGCAGATGCCCAGTATACACACGCAGATGCCTTTCAACAGGTACATGACACAACGTGACTGTTCAAGACTGACCATGAATTACCACACAAACTAGTACTACTTGAATCTAACATTTATTCATTATTGGCTATTGATGGGTATGTATTATCTTTGGATTACTGTATTTTGAAAAAATGATTGTGCCTACAAATTAATACACTCGCTCAAAATTCAACATGCGTTTTTACAACTATAATACAAAACTTAATTTTACTTATAATAACATTTTATTAATATTTATTTCCTGTTAAATAAATGGCTGAATATTCAATACAGCTCATTATAAAGCATGTGCTGTATCGTGTATTCCAGCGAATGAATGTTATGTATGCCAATGATGCAGAACATTCATCCGGAACTAGGCAAATAAGTCTGTAGGTCATAAACAGGGCCAGCATGATGACTGAACATCAAATTCCAAACATAATATTAGTAAAACACTTTATTTGTGACTAAATTTCGCATAACATCAAAGTTATTTAGGAAAAGGATTAGTGCAACACTACAAAGCAAACACTTAAATGTTCAAAGGATACATATGATAACCGGAACAGCTGCAGCGACTTTCCCAACTTCTTCGTCAGTTTGCATAATTTTCTTGATTCTTGCCTGAGAAATACAAAATGTACGATTATGACTTTACAAGGAAAGCTATCAAACGCATAAATTGAATGTACTCATATGTAATCACAACAAATGACTTACCGGTGGGAATCTAGAATTGTACTTCTTCTTTTTGCTCGGCATAACTTTCTTTTGTGGTGCAGATCGCAACAAAATGTAAACTTGTAAAACGGAAGTCAAGGTGCTTGGTTGACTAAAAGTTTGGATTTATATAATTATGCGGGGGAAAAATCAATAAAGATTAAGATATAAAACAATATCCTTTGGAAATGTTAACAATATTGGAATATTATCTATTAATGTACATACATCATTCCAGTTCAGTACAGATAATTGAATATTTATGATGGAATTTTGTTAGCACAAACATATTATTAAAATATTCGTCGACAGAAGTACGAGCGCGCAGGAAAAGGAACTAGAGTAAGGAGCGAGTACAACTTTGACTGGAGGAACGTTTACAATCGACTGTAGTGTAATATTGTTTTGATCTGGGTCTTTTCACATTCATGGCCGATTCAATATCTGACAGGATTTTAAGTTTGCAAGAAGATATACAACAAGTATATATTCTGACTGTTATCTACTTAGATCTAGATGGTAATGGCTTGATATCGCCAGATAAAATATTGAAAACTGTTACTGTATTATTATTGAGAGCAGAGCTAGGCTATTTTATTAACATAGTTTTATATTCCTAGAAGTAAATTATGGTCTTAATACATGATGTATACATGGTGATATATTTGGTGATAAATAGAATCTCACCCTCGTGTCTTGGAATATGAAATACATCAACACTTTCGATGAAAGTTAACTTTCACGACTCGTGTTGATATACTGTAAATCAGGAAATTAATGCATCACTAATTTAATGCGACATCAAGCATTTAGACATAAATGCGACAACAATTAAATGCGATCGACCAGGCCTCTATTAATGTTTTTTTTCCGGACGTACCTTTCATTATTTTCC
>JAUTBT010004261.1:0-27250 GCA_032361225.1 Lepetodrilus schrolli | reverse complement strand
CTGCGCTTCGAGCATGTGTTTTTCCACATGGAGTCCAGCGCATTAGAAATGCACTATTATTATTATTATTATTATTACATACTCCCTGATAGATGAATGTCTAAGGAGGTAATATTATTTCTCCCAGAATGCAACTGCAACCCCGCTGGAGCCAAGGAGGTGCCTGGGTACCCGCTGGGAGGCTGTGGAACGGTCACCAAGGGTCAGCTGTGCGAGTGCAAGGACAAAGTCATGGGGCGGATCTGCGACACATGTAACCATGGTTACTGGAACCTTAACAGGAACAATCAGTTGGGATGTGAAGGTGGGTAGACTTTAGATTGGACCTCTTGTCCCTCTTTTACCTTGGCCTGGATTCATGATGTTGGGACATGCATTTTTTTAACATTGTAGTTTAAAATGTTAGCAGAGAGTTTATGAAATCTATCTCCAGTCAGTGATTTTTAATTTTTATTTATCCTACAAGAAGAAAAAGGATGAAAAGATCAAACTGAGGCTTGCAATGTCTGCCATATCAAAATTTTAACTTCGAAATGTTACATCTCAAATTTATTATTTTATTTATCAAATGTTGGAGATGCTAGATATTTAAGATGGGCAATGTTTCCACGCATAAGCATGATAGTAATTATTACCCAATTCAAAGTTCAATAAACTTAAAGAACAACTAACAATTATCTCCCCTCATCTGTTCCAGAATGCCAGTGTTACCATCCACATTTGTTAATTTTGTGTCTCCAATTTTGGAAATGCTAGATATTTAAGATGGGCATTGTTGGCACAAATAACCGTTACACAGATTTTGAGAACAACTGTATTACAATTATCTCCCCTGATCTGTTCCAGAATGCCAGTGCTACCGTCCTGGAACTCTGGCCGGTATCAACATCTGTGACATGACCAGCGGGCAGTGTATGTGTAAGCCTGATGCCGGTGGTCAGAACTGTGACCGATGTCTGGACGGCTACTTTAACCTGAAGGAGGGGAACCCGTTTGGTTGCCTCGGTGAGTAGTGGCCAGTCAGCCTCAGTTTGACCAATCAAGAGATAAACGTGAACATTTTGGAGCACTAGTTCTCATCTATATTTTGCTGTATATTAGTATATATCCACAAATTTGATCTCTTTCTCTAATGTAATCCACAGGATACTATTCCACTCTGCTATTTGGTACTTGCGGCGCACTTCATGACTTTTTCCGTGGGAGGTGTCAGCCGACGTTGGTTCTGTTATCAACCTTGGCAGAATATTTATAATTTTGCTACCATTCTTTTGAAGACGTATAACGATGAATGCGTCTCAATAGTAATACTCTCCTACAACTTGCATGTTTATGGTATTTCAATGTTACAGCCACTAATATGACAACAACAACAAAATTGTTGGAAGAGCAAGACTACAATGATAATAAAAACTAAATGTTAATTCTTAAAACTACTCTGGCCTCAAACTGTAACAGTGAAAAATGCCGGAGATATGTCGTTGAAGAGAAATTCATATTAATATGACAAACTATGATTCTTTCTGCAGACTGCAACTGTGACGTTGGTGGCTCCATCACGACTTCCTGCAACAAGAACACCGGCCAGTGTGTGTGTAAACCCAGAGTGACGGGACAGAAGTGTGACCAGTAAGTTGGCGGACACCCACACACTGTATAATAGATTCCTTGTGACCAGTAAGTTGACGGACACCCACACACTGTATAATAGATTCCTTGTGGCCAGTAAGTTGGCAGACACCCACACACTGTATAATAGATTCCTTGTGACCAGTAAGTTGGCAGACACCCACACACTGTATAATAGATTCCTTGCAGGATAGGAAGAGAATTTAGTAATTTGACATTTGAATTTTTGTACATTATTGAATCAAATACCAATTTTACAAGAAATAACAGCATTAATATTACGAGAGAAATGCTCTGTGAAAGATGTATCCCATTGAGTTAGTATTGTACGTAATGTTTGGTGCCACAGGCCGATAGAGACGCACTTCTACCCAGACCTGCACCAGTACAAGTACGAGGTTGAGGACGGACTGACACCAGAGGGAGCTCACATCAGATACGGTTACGATGAGAGGATATTCCCTGCGTACTCGTGGAGGGGTTATGCTATACTACTTGATATACAGGTAGGTTAATGAGAAGTTGATCCTGGAGTATAGCAAAAATGAGATCGTAAATTTTGGCTTCGTAATTCAAATGAAAGGCCTGTGAAATGTATTTGGTGTTTGTATAATTTTTGTGGACAACAATTTGCCTTTTTAAAAATTAAATATTGTTTCCTGCAAATTAAGGAAATAAAATTCATCAATTTAATTTCTCTATTTTCAGCCTGAAGTCATCATTGACGTTTACATCAACAAGCCGACCCTGTACCGCCTCATTTACCGCTACATCAACCGCAATGACAACACAGTCAAGGGGCAGGTAACTCTCACCCCCGACATCCAGACTGACGCAGAGCAGACCAGCGAGATCATCTTCCGACCGACACGTGAGCCCGCCTTCACGACTGTGGGAAGCACTGCAACTGGGTCCACATTTGTGCTGAACCCAGGAAGATGGAAGGTGTCCACCAAGATCCCAGACAGCATCTTCCTGGTGAGGTCATCCTCGAGGACCAGCATCAACTTCAACAATTGTTCACAAACGTTACCTTTCTCATGCGATATTGATAGGATGTGCCGTCTGTAGTGGCAATGCAGGTATCATCCTTGGTCTGTCAACACCAGGTTTACTGCAACATTCGTCACTAGGGATGTTGCGGGTTTCCTCCTGCCCTAAAGTGACAAGCCGTGATACAAGTGAAAGAATCTTGAAAGCGACTCTAAACCCCAATTAAAGATTTAAAATAAAAAAAAGACACTTCCATTTATTTTCAGTACTACTAAGTACAACCACACAATTAATTTAATATAGCAGCTGGTGCATCCATATCACAAATTATAAATTGGCTCAAGTTATGTAATTTGTAATCTCCTTCAGGACTACTTCGTCATGATCCCACAAGGTTACTACGAGGCCAGTGTTCTCCAGAAAAGGATTATCCGCCCTTGCCAAGTTCCAAGTGACCCTGGCCCGTGAGTATACTCGATGTGCTTCATGATTGGACAACAAAAATTTTGAGTGTCATTAATATAAAATGTTATTAATTACTGAGGTTTTGTTATTTAAAAATCAATGTATGTTGTTGCAGGTGCTTGCACTATGAGTACCCCAACATCTCTGAGTACCCAACTATTCGTGGTGAGAATGGATACATCATTGAAGATCAGCAGAGAGTCAACGTGAGGCTGTATCCTAACAGTGACATCCTCAACGAACTGGGAACCACTGGAATGGCTCACCTGGACGCTAACCAGGTCAGTGACAGGCCGTTTACAATTCTTTAATTTGTTGACTTTTTAAAGCATGTTTTAAAACACTACTCACTTAACAAAATAAAAGAATTTGTCATTGTTTCCTCCACCATTAAGGTCTGAAACTTTGAATTTACAATTTTTGAATTTACAATTTTTACATTTTTACAAGTTTCTTATTATTTTCCTACAACTTGCATACATGTTGTATGTGTAAGACCTTTCAATCTACAATTTGGAATGTTTGTGATGTTATTAATGTCATGTGTGAATGAGAGATTCCTGCTGTAATGTTAAGCAATAATTGATTCATCAAACTACGAATAAGAAAACCAATCTGCATCCACGACACAAATGTCAAACAAATTCCACAATTATTTTGTTGTTACAATTCAGAATTTGTGATCTTAATAAACCGTCCATTCATTGAATCATAAAAGACATTCACAGTCGTTTCCTCCACTGTACAGACCTTCTTCTATCTGGACCTGGTGGTGGCCGAGCCTGGAGACTACGTGATCGTGTTCAACTATCACAACCCTGTGAACAGGGTTCAGAAGCTGGACGTGGATGTGGCGTCGCTGGCGGGCCGACAACGAGGCATGGTGCAGCTCAACAGTTGCAACTACAGGTGAGTCTGTTGTACTGTCCATTGTGAAGATGTTGTAATGGTGCAGCGCAACAGTTGCAACTACAGGTGAGTATTATACTGTCCAGTGTGAACATGTTGTAATGGTGCAGCTCAACAGTTGCAACTACAGGTGAGTATTGTACTGTCCAGTGTGAACATGTTTTAAAGTATACCTCTTGGAATGATATGACTGATGAATGAACTGTGAGGTTTTGATCTGCATTGAGGAATTCAAAAGACTTTGTACTTGGTGAAAACGGAATGATTACTTGGACTGATCCAGATATTTTTACCTGTGGTTGCGTGTGGGAGAGGGTGGCGCATTACAATTTTACAACAGTCAATCTATTGAGAACACTAATAATTTCAGTAATTTTTAATTTTTTATTTATTTATTTTTTTTAGGTTGGGGTGCAAGATGGGTGATCCTCTCCCAACCGCTCATAAATCTGTCAGTGGATTTACCTGTCATTACTAATGTTTTCTTCTACTTCAGCTCATTGTGTCGGCAAGTCTTGAGCAATGACCTCAATATGGTGGCCGTGTTCAACATCAGCACTGGCTACGTGTCCCTCACCATCAGAGGAGACGAGAATGTGGAGGCAGCCATAGTGAGTACTGGTAGACACACCTGTCTGTGTGTGTTGTACACAGTTCATGCCTGGTAAACACATCTGTGTGTGTTGTACACGGTTCCAAGCTGGTAGACACAAACGTGTGTGTGTTTTTACACAGTTCATAGCTGGACCAGAGCACTGGGAAGATACAGCTACTGACTGGCCTATATGTATTTGGTAATGGGGTAGGAGTGTTCTGGTAGTATTGGCGTGGGTGGAGGTATTGGTGCTCTGGCCAGCATATATCGAGATTTACATCATATCCTGCTGTAGTATAAGCATGGTGCATGCACTGATTTACACCTGAACTACAGTACAACCTTTTTCATGAAATGCAGGCCAGATGGTCCAAATAACTGTAAAAATATGTTGTCACATCATTCGACCTGTGTGTCAGGTCTGCTGTACTAGGAATTATGGATTTTCAGCTTTCTATGGCACATGAGCCTTTTCTACAATGACACACATGAACTTCCAATGCCAAATTCACTATGACATGTCTCCAATGCAACATAAACCATGAATCATGACTTTTTTTAGCAATGGTGCACATCAATTTCAGGATTCTGTTGTGGCTATTCCCTTCCATGAGTGGACATCCAACTACATCCTCCCAAGGATCATCTGTATCAAGGTCAATGGAGTGTGAGTTACCATGGACACCATCAATAACCAAAATGTTATTCATATTGACAGAACAACAGCAAAACTGCTAATAAGTTTCTATAAACATCATTTGTTTCTCTAAGCATGACATGGATTTTTTTTGCATAAATTGAAGCCAAGACTGTTATTTTCCCCATAGATTCATCCATAAAGTCGGGGGCATAGCTGAAGGAATTTGATTGTGGATTCGAATTAAATCAAGTCTAGGGGGCTATAAAAGTAATGATGGTTCGATTGCGTATCTGCTTATAGGAATGAATGAATGAATTTGTGCTTTACGCTGCAGTCGGTAGTTAACGACGACATAGGAAGCTATGTACCTGATAATGACTTATTTCATACCTCAAATATTGTATAAAAGTACGGAATACAAAGAAGCATTAGATAACTGAGATTTCCTAGTAGAACAATTCCTTCTCTCTACATCCAGGTGTGTTCCATCAACGTATGCCTCAACGGTAGGCTCAGTGAGGATCGACTTTGAGCAGTCTCCAAACCAGGACAGGATGGCCACAGAACTCCCTCCCAATGTACAGGATCCCAATGTCGGCCTCATCAAGCTCAACTCCACCAGTGTGAGTCATCTATCATGTGTAGATTTGCCTAAGTTTGGAGTGTGTATGTATGTGACAGGAGTGTATATATGTATGTGACAGGAGTGTGTGTGTGTGTGTATGTGACAGGCTGGCTACAGAAGTTAAACCCAAACTGCAGAATGCCAATATCAGGCTCAACTAATTCAGTTAATTAGAAAATGACAATTCAATCAAACTGGGCATGTTTGTATTTTTAATGTAAATTTTATTTATATTTTTAGTGATTAATTAATGTGTTTGAACTATTGGCACATCCAAATTAACAAGAGAATTATGGTACTGTATTTAATTTTGAAAATACAATATTTTTGTGTTGCTGTATTGATGATCGTTCAACTGGTGGATGACTGTGCGTTTCAGACCACCATTGATATCGTGGGCCTGATCCCGGCCCCCAGTCAGCATGTCTTTGTGGTCCACTTCTTCATGCCCACCGAGGTCGGACTCACTATCCCTGTCATGGTCACGGTTGGAGAGAGACAAGTTATTGGTACATATCAGAGTCACAGACAGAAGCTGAACAGTCACAGAGATGCTAAACACATTTCGTTTCAGAGCACCAGTCCTGATAAATATTAAATACAGTAAACGCCTAAGAAATCCTAAATTTCCACACGTACTTGGGATACCTTGAGCATTGGTCATTTAAGCTTGGACTGAAAAAGCAAGTGTCAGTCATTATAATAATTATAATACTATTAATAACAATAACAACAATAATAATAATAATAATAATAATGTGCGCATTTATATCTCATAGCGCTACATTATTACCCCTGTCAATGGATCAGTATGCTCTCATTTTCCTTCTCAACTCCCTGGGGAGTATATTGGTAATGGTAACTATGTTGCTATGTTGCAGGCTACTTCACTCCCCAGTACTGTCCCAGCACATCTGGTTGCAGAGGAACCATCCGTTTCCCTGACGGCGGAGACTTCCTGTCCGTAAAATCTCCCAACATCCGCCTTATTTTCAACAACACTCAAGGCGGCGACATCTGGCTGGTAAGAACTTTAGTTTTGTAAATCCCAAATCCTGTCAGTCTTAAATGAAATTCCAACCTATTGAATATTAGTAACTTCATTGGAAATTTGCGAACCATTTATCTCATAAGTCTAGAATGAATGTCATTCATTTTGTTATATTTCGTTTTCTTTTTAGCACCATGTCAATGAATACATGTAGCATCTAGGGGTACTGCTCTGGTTTTGATCAAACATATTTTAAGCCCATTCTAAATTTCCATTTTTAGGACTACGTGCTCGTTGCCCCTGCAAGCCAATTCAACATGCGTGACCTTCAACTTCAACCCATTGATAAATCTGGTGATTTCCTGGCTCAATGTGTCAATGAGGGATTTGAATTAAGGTTTGTATATCAGCGACAATCCCATCTTCCCTAGCCAAGGCTCAAACTCCACGTTCCCATTTACTTCTTTACAGAGCTTTAATATTGTGATGTCCAGCAAAGAGAAGGTGTGAGACCCCCAGTATTGAGATACATGTGCTACTCTCAAATGGCTTTTACTGCTGCCATTTGGTTCAGAATGCTTCTGTCAATTTTGCCTTCGGGTTGGCAGGTCTCCATGAAGAACACTATAAGCAGTATTTTACTGGCCACTTGTCGGCAACATTCATGTCGACATATAATTTCAAAGACATTCATATATATATATTGACTACATTCATGACATGCAAATCAGTCATACTTGTAGAAGAATCATTAGCTTGAGATAGCTGACACTTTAAAAATAATATGTGTTTTGTCATTTCTGGAAAAATTAATAGTTACTGTGATGTTGAATATTTTTTTGCAATTTATAGATGAATATTTAAGAAATAATTAAAACAATAAATAATATTAATTAATAAATTAAGAAAAATATTTGTCCCCATCTATGGTTGAATATTTACTACAAATGTCATTAAGCAATAATTAAAATAATAAATTTTTTAAAGTAATATTTTATCCTTTTTTATATTTTATTTATCTCGGCTATTCTTTCTTCAGGAGTGACAGTGAATTCTGCCGTGAGAGTGTCTTCACCCTGACTTCCGAGTTCAACAATGGAGCTATTGGATGTCAGTGTAACACGGACGGCTCACTGAACTTCAACTGCGACCAGTTTGGTGGACAGTGCCAGTGTAGGGAGAACGTGATTGGTCGAAACTGTACGGCCTGCAAGCCTGGTTACTATGGATTCCCTAGGTGCAAAGGTCAGTAATGTATTACTTCCGAAGGTATTTCATTAATTAAAAGGATGCAAACTTTTATGGATATATATTTGTATGTATTTTTGGAATTAAGCAATGTTTGGTATCAATCATCCTTGGTTGGTCAGTACCAGCTGGTGCTTGCAGGCTTACTGCAACATTCAGTGCAACAGATGTTGTGGGTTTCCTCCTGCCTAAACTGACCAGCTGTGATATAAGTGAATGAATTTTGAAAACGGCTCTAAAACCCAATTTAAAAATACAAAATGATTATTTTATTTACTTGACACAGGCAAAATACCCAGTAGCATGTTTTTTCATGGGGTTTACTTTAGTCCGAAAATGTCCATTATATGGCATGTTACCGATGTCCATTGTACATTTCTTCAGCCTGCAGCTGTCCATATGGCCTGTGTCACCCTCTGACCGGGGACTGTATCTGTCCACCCAGAGTGGAGGGGGAGAGGTGTGACCGGTGTAAACCAGAGACATATGGCTTTGACGCTCTCATTGGCTGTCAGGTAACCAATATAGACACGTATAATTCCTATAATGCTCTCATTGTCTGTCAGGTAATAAATATAGATATTTATCATTCCTACAAATACTCTTTGTCTGTCAGGTAATGAATATAGACACTTATTACTTCTTTAGGTGGACATCATCCAATAAACCCTAAATTAGAGAAGTCATGGAACAATTCTGTTTTCTTGGTGCACACAATATCAGGCAAAATGCCAAAATCAAAATCACCAATTTATTTGTCCAGGGGTTGATTTATTTGTCCTTGACGTAACTTGGGGCCTGCAGCCCAAAGACCCCGGGCTTGTTTTCTGCTGTTCTGCTGAAATCACAATTGTCTGTTGGCATGCATGTGCAATGTGACAAGGTGTCTGTAAGTTGTAATATATAAGTTGTGTGTCAGTAATTGTATTTCCTGCATGTTTGATTTACAGGAGTGTAACTGTAATCGCAATGGAGTACAGGACCGTGATCTCAACTGTGATCAGATCATTGGACAGTGCAGGTACAATATACATAGATAATAATATACATTGTTGTAAAATTAATTTATTAGTAATGTTTTTTGTTTTTTTAATACTATGCAAACTTGCATATACAGCTGCAAAATAGCTAAAAGTTTTCACACAGTTCGTGGTTTCACTAGTCTTTAGACATAAAATAATTTAACAGTAATCCAAATATGCTTACACTATTCACTCGAAAGTTGTCTATATCACACTTGATTCTGATTGGCTTAATCCAGAGTTCTTTGCACTCTTCACTCACAAGTTGTTTTTATCAAGCTTGTGATTGGCTGTAGAATCCATTCCCAACTTAATTGCACTCTTCACTTGAACGATGTCTATATCAAGCTTGATTCTGATTGGCTGCAGATGCTTGCCGAACGTGAGCGGACGTAAGTGTGACCATTGCGACCCAGGTCACAGCGTGTTCCCATACTGTCAGCCATGTGACTGTGACAACCGTGGGACGGAGGAGGGAATCTGTGACCAGCAGACGTCCAGCTGTCTGTGCAAGGTAACTGTTAGTACTGTGGCGGTGTGGCGGACTTCAGACATACCAATCCCAGTTCGAATCCTGTATTGAGTGAAAAGTTATCTCTGTTAACCTTCCAGGCCCTGACTTCTCAAAACAAACTTGAGTTTGAGATTTTACTCAGCTGAAATTTCTCCCATTTTATTTGAGTAAAATTTCAGCTGGATCAGTTTTTAGCCAAGGTACAGCACTGAGTCAATGGGAGAAATCTCAGCTGAGCAAAATCTCAAACTCAAGTTTGTTTTCGAGAAATCGGGGCATATTGGGATAGTACAGTGGCAGTATTGGACTTCCATCTTGACAATCCCAGTAGAATTGTGTTGGACTACAAACCTGATAATACAAGTGCAAATCCTGTTTTGCCAACATTGCATGATCTCCGTGGTGTACATGAATTCATACTGTGCATGCCTTTCACAAAATAATCTTTCTGAACTTTGACCTTGCAGAAAAACGTGGCGGGTCCTAGATGTGACCTCTGTGCAGCTGACACCTACTATCTGAACCAGGAGAACCTGAGGGGCTGCACCACCTGCTTTTGCTTTGGGGTCACGACCTACTGTGACAGCTCCACCCTCTTCTGGAACACAGTGAGTCTACCCCATTGATCTCAATTGTCTAGGCCCCATGATCTAACTCTACCTGACTATCCATTAGAACCCTTGCCATCAAGTCCTCCTGTTTCGTGGCAGAGAGAGATCAAAGCGCTATCGTCAGCAATCAGATTCTTCACTCTGCCACCAGGGTACCATTTGCCAATTGGAGAAAAGTATCGCATTACGGGAAGGATAGGAATGGAGTCATGCATAGCTCAGAATTCTACCCTTACCTGGAGATGATTGATCCCCAAACCCATAACCCTGGACCCTAATTCTAAGTCCCCCTCTTCTGGACGACAGATTTGATCCTCCATATTTGACACACTTGCCACAATCCATTTGATCCTTAAGCTTAAACCACCCTCTTTTGGAACACAGTGAGTCAACCCTATTGAACACCCGTTATTCCCCAACACATTCTCGTCGCGTATGGGTGAAAGATTCACTGCGACGTAAAACAATAACTCTCTCACCTAAACCTAGCTCAAGATTCCTATAGCCTTCCCTGCTGAACATAAAATACTTTTTATATGGATATCGTCAGCAGGGAAGATTAGAGGAATCTCGAGCTAACCCAACCCATTCTCTTCTGGAAAATAAGAAATAATTTCCTGTGATCTGGCACATGGTCATGGCAGCCATTTATTAGGACAATATTGTGGCCGTCCATCTATTCAAGTTGTTATTGCTTTATGTGTGTACAGATTGGCCAGATGACGAACTGGGGAGTGACCAACGTGAACGCAGAGGTCATTGAAGCAGGATCCACCATCGCTGTGAAGGCGTCCAACTCCATCGTCCAGCCTGATGAGGCGATCTACTGGGTTGCGCCACCAGAGTACCTTGGCAGCAAGGTGGGTACATCCGAGTCATTCCTGTGTAAATTATTCTACACATATGTAGCATTTTGTAAGTAGCTCATTGTTGATTGATCATTGCGAATGGGTAGAAGAGTATTGCTGCGACGTAAAATAATAACTCACTAATTGTTGACTGATTTCTAGTGAAGTGGTGCCTAGGCTGTAGAAGGTGGTCTTCCTTATCAAATTATTCCATGCATGTCATAAAGATTTTAGAATCTTGTGGCTATGGTAGTAGTTTCTAGTAAAGTGATTCAGATCTCTTTCTTTCAAATGAATTTCATACGGGTTACGAAGAACTTAGAATCTCATCGTTGTAATACTGATATGTGGTGAAGTGATGCAGAGATTGTTGTAAGTCTGTCAGTACCAGCCGGTGCTTGCAGGTTTACTGCAACATTCAGTGCTATGGATGTGGGTTTCCTCCTGCCCTAAACTGACAAGCTGTGACAAGTCAAAGCATCTTAAGTGCGGCTCTAAAACTCAATTCAAGAAAGAAAAGAAAGGTTGTTGTACATATTGCATATGACTTGTGACTGTGATACTGTATCTTGGTGTCTCTCTAGATCAAGTCATATGGTGGCAGACTGCTGTACCGTGTCCTCTTCACTTTGCCTAGAGATGAAACAGCTGGAGACACAGAGGGCCTTGTAAAGCCTGATGTCATCCTTGTGGTAAGTCCAGAATGTCGTAGCTAATAGTAGGGAACACTTGGACACAGGCGTTCTTTGTAAAGTCTGGGACAGCTTGTAAGCCAGTATGGAGGGCTTGGAGATTCAGAGAGCCTCGCCAACTCCAGATTCTAGGGAAGCTTCTTTCTTTGATGATCACTGTATTTGATATTGAAATCCTTGTTGAATTCTGCACATGACACCAAAATTATGAAACATTTTTTACTACAACCAAAGTTTGATCTTGAGCACTCAAAAAGATTCGTAATCCCGGAGCTGTCTATGTTTCACATAATGGTAGAATTGGCACTCCTGGTGTAAATCAAGGTTTACACAATTTCCTACTATTGTAACAACATGGCATACGCCTTATTATCTGCTAGTACTACAGAACGACTATTTTATGAAATGCAGATATGGTTATGATATGTCTGATATTTGTTTCCAGGGCAACAACATGACCATCGTCCACTACCATGAGGTCCAGCCTGCCCCCAACTCCCAGGTTGACCTGCAGGTCCAGATGTTTGAGGTGAGACTGTCTCGTAATTTGTGTTGTGAAAAAGTACTATCATGGTACCATGGTACATCAACAGGGGAAGATTAGTGTACAGTTGTTCTAGCCTGCCACGAACATTGCTTGCCTGCACAGATTGTAGAATTGTCAGATAAATATTTAATGTAATGTAATCTTCAAATCCCCTCTTTTGAGTAACTTTCTCTTCGAATATTGAATGTTCTTCATGGTTGCACAGCCTGTCAAATAACATACTTTATGATATGATTCTCAGATCCCCTCTTGTGTGTATTTGTCACTGAATATTGAGTGTTCTTCATGGTAACGACTCCTGTGTTGGTGTTTCAGTACAACTTCGTCCACGACAACACCCGCGACACGGTCATCAGGGAGCAGTTCATGATGGTGCTCATCAACCTGCAGGCTCTGCACATCCGGTCGTCGTACTTCACGCTCATCGACGAGGCCAGGTACGCACCAGTCCCTCCTGATGACTGACCCAGAATACATGTTGGCCCAGAAGCAATGTCCTCACAAACAACTGATAGAAGATGTGTGGCTGGTATTACAGTGGTCGAATGTCAGACATTGGAGCCAAGGGTTCCGAGATCCAAACATCTCCAAACATCTTGTGGCATCAATGAATCTTACTTATCTGATGCGATCATGCAGTTATGAAATAAAATCCTATTATTGACGTATGAGGCTTTGTAGATCACATGATGGACACCAGTCTTGTCTTGTTCGTTTCAGACTGACCGATGTCCGGCTGGAGGAGGCGACAGATAGTGGAGTGGGAGATGCGGCTCTGTCTGTGGAGCAGTGTCAATGTCCGCCCAACTACAAAGGCTCCTCCTGCGAGGTCAGTCTACAGGGACTGTATTTATAACCTGGGCTATGTTCAAGCTGCACTACATTTCATTACACCACACTACGCTACTTTTATACAAACGAGTTCGTAGGAAATTAGCAGGAAATCGGTTTGTACATGTGTCCAGTCCATTCACTCCATGCTTTGGGTTTTCCTACAAACCCCAATGGGGTCCAAACCCGTAATGAAAGTTAGTACTACACAGTACTAAATATGCTTTCTGAACGGCTTCCATAGTACTATGTAGTTAAAAGTAGTGTATCCTGAATGCACCACAGAAGTCAGCATGATGACCAATCAATTGTAATGTTTTGTATTATAAACAAATGTGACCAAGAGAGCTGAATATCATCTGACTCTTCTTCACTTTAACATTTAGGAAATAATTTCATTCAAGCCAATGCTTTGACAAAACATTAGCTCGACCAATACTCAGGGGAAGTACTCTTTAGTAGACTATCCAATGAGATTTTGTGTTCTGGCAATTCCTGTAAAATGTACCAACTCCATGTCATCGTCTCTTACAGGAGTGTTCACCAGGCTACTACAGATCTCACCCTACTCCCTACCTGGGCATCTGTGTCCCCTGTGTGTGCAACGGCCACGCTGACTCATGCGACCCCTTCACCGGCGAGTGTCTGGTAAGTCTGGAGACACTCCTATGATCCTTTCACTGGTGAATGTCTGGGAAATCTTGGGGTACTGCTGTACTTCTTTCACTGGTTCTTAGATTAATCTTCTTCACCATAGAGGCAACCATTGATGTCCAATATAGCAGAGAATCTGTGTTCACTATTTTAATTAATTGTTTTTTTCAGAACTGCCGAGACAATACGACAGGCCTGCACTGTGAGCAGTGTTTTACTGGATACTTTGGCGACCCGTACTATGGAGGATGTCAGATATGTGCCTGTCCACTTCCTGTGGCCTCTAACAAGTCAGTGTCCCACTCCTTGACAATATGTACCAACATGTACCATTGACCAACTTGTACCATTGAATTAAATAATGTGTCCCTAGTGGAATTAAATATTAATTTGCATATTTAAGTGTATATTTTATTTCCAGTTTTGCTGTCTCATGTGTCATCTCGGAGAATGGCTTGACAAGCTTCTGTGAATGTAAGCCTGGATACTACGGACCCAATTGTGAGAGGTAAGAGCATAAAGTGGTGACTGTTATGTTGACATCTCTTCTCGTGAAACTGTTATTATATAACAACCAGTATTTTTACACTAGTATCAACATTTTTTTCTTTTATCCCTTGGTAATTTGACTTTCTGAAATCCTTCAGTAATTTGACATACTAACTTCCTTGCCAAATATATACTGTTGAAAAATCAATTAATTAAAATAACACATCTATGGTCAAAAGTACTATACTGAAAAACAGTATTCTAGTTCCTGTGATAGACATAAGTTGTGAAATTGAGGTTAATGAAGTACATCAAGAGTTACATTTCCTTTGATGACTTGTGGATTCAATGCCAGGATGCAATGATAAGACATGTTAACTCTCGTCACAGCTGCTCATCTGGTCACTATGGCAACCCCTACGACGTGGGCTCCACATGTCAGTCCTGCGGCTGCAGCGGCAACATCAACGTGAACGACCCGTACAGCTGCGACCGCCGCAGTGGCCAATGTCTGATCTGTCTGAACAACACTGCCGGGTCCAGCTGCCAGAACTGTGAGGACTGGTGGTATGGAGACGCCATCGTCAACAAGGACTGCTCACGTGAGTATCACCACTATGTTCAGGCCACTGGTCCACAGAACGATTGTAGCGCTACGAGAGTCGTAACTCATATACATGTATATAGAGTTACGACTCATAGTGCTACATGTATATAAAGCTATTAATCGTAGTGCTACATGTATATTGAGTTATGAATTGTAGTGCTTATATGTATATAGAGTTATGAATCGTAGTGCTAAATGTATATAGAGTTACGAATCATAGTGCTACATGTATATAGAGTTATGAATCGTAGTGCTACATGTATATAGAGTTATGAATCATAGTGCTACATGTATATCGAGTTATGAATCATAGTGCTACATGTATATAGAGTTATGACTCGTAGTGCTACATGTATATAGAGTTATGACTCGTAGTGCTACATGTGTATATAGTTATGACTCATAGTGCTACAATTGTTCTGTGGAACGGGACCCAGGCCTTTCTGTAACTCTGAGAAAGTGTCATGTGACCTCAGATATATGCCATGACTGGTGAAGTGTTCTTTGGTGTGTGGGGAAGACTGTAAACAAAACCTCATGATCCTGAAGAATTCACGAAGGCGTATTTAAAGAAAATTTGTCAATGTTTTACATCACCATTTCTATTTTATTTAAAACTTTTTGGCATGGTTTTTCATGCTTATTTTCTTTTCTCACATCCGTAATTAGAAATTATTTGATTAAATAACATTGTAGTTATTCCCGCTGCGACATAAAGCACTAATTAATTCATTCACGGAGGCATAACAATGCTATTACATATACAAAAGCTTCGCGAACAAGGACCAATGGTAGCACAGTAGTAGATTGTTGGACTTCCGAACCAAAGGTCCCAAGTTTGAACCCATACCCAGCGTCAGTGTCTACATAAGTAGTCTTTCCTGTGTAGTGATGATAGGATGCAATGTCTGAACATTTATGTTTGTTTACAGTGTGTGCCTGTGATCGCTGTGGAACTGATAGCTGTGATAATGGTAATGGTGTGTGCACATGCAAACCCAACGTGGTCGGCCTGGACTGTGACGAGTGTGCTGTGAGTATACAACCAGAACCTGTGTTCTACAGCAGTGATCTCAACAACCAAGTTTGTAGACTTGAACACAATAATCTATGATTTCTATTTTGGATTTATTTGACATTTAGAAACTGCTGACATTTTTTACTCAATTTCATTTATTAGTAATGCAAGTTACTTCATTTTGTGAGATCAGAATCTTATTCCACAGAATAATCAGAGCACTACCAGAATTGTAATAATGTATATTGAGTTGCAACTAATCTAGTGCTATGTCATATTGTATAATAGCTACCTTTGCTGCTATTGTCGCACAATTGAGTCACTACAAGCAGGTTTACTGCAACAGTCAATGCTATGGGTGTGGCAGGTTTTCTGCCCTCAACCGACACGTTCTGATATAAGTGAAAGAATCTTGAAAGTGGCTCCAAACTCTTTTAATCTTTTAAAATATTGTCTTGCCTCGTAGTCATACCTGGAATGTTCTGTCATCCACAGCCATACACGTGGGGCTTCGACTACTGTACTGGCTGCTCTCGCTGTGACTGCGGCGCTGCTTCCGTATCGCCACAGTGTGACCTCCGTACCGGCCACTGCCAATGTCAGCCCCATGTCGTCGGTCAGAAGTGTGACCAATGTGAGCAGGGCTACTGGAATTATGGAGCAGGAGGCTGTCAGAGTGAGTACACCCAAACTGTACTTATAGTACACCCGTACACCCAAACTGTACTTATAGTACACCCAACGTGCCATCTTTACTTAAGAATACACACCTTGATATGCTTGTCAAGCTTTGCAACATGTCAGGTATGCAAACTGACAATACCTTCGACCCAGGACATTAATGACAAATCATTTCATGGGCCTGCCAAGTCTTTGTAATTCCATCTGCCTCTGATTCCGTACACATTCGTTATATACCTACATATTTTACAAATAACTTTGATATATTGCATTTTTCATCTATACATTGTCATGTCAATATAGATTTATCTCTTTGCTATCCAGTCCCGCAGTATGCTTGTTAAAAACCTTAATAAAATACTTAGTTGTGTATCAGCATATTGTGTTCTGTAAGGCATAACATTATATTATTTATACCTGAATACAGGCATAACATTATATTATTTATACAAGAATACAAGGCCTCTAACGTATATATTGAAATCCTATGACTTATCTTGACCATGAGAATGAATGAATTGGATGTTTATGAAGATATAATATAGTCTTGATTGGGCCAATATTTTTGTTTCTGTTGTTCTATTATCTCAAAATATAGTTTGCTAGTTATGCATGATAGTAACACTGTCACTGTCATTGTCCCCAGGGTGTGAGTGTATGGGTGACGGTGCCGTGTCATGTGACGCTGGCACTGGGCGGTGCCATTGCCTCCCGGGGGTGACTGGAAACCTGTGTGACCGCTGTCTGGACAGATGGGTTCTCATTCCGGAGGTCGGATGCCAAGGTGCGTGTTGCTAGAATTATCAAATATATCTTTGATAAAATACATGTAAATTAATCAATGAAAAATAGGTTTAAGTGAAAGAATCTTGAAAGTGGCCCTAAAACCCAAATTAAAAAAATAAGGAATAAAAGAGACCACCGATTTTCTCATCAACTAAGATTTTTCATCAAGAATCTTGAAAATGGCCCTAAAATCCAATTTAAAAAATACAGAAGAAAAGACACAACCAATTTTCTCATGAACTTAATATTTTTCATCTTACCATACATTGTTGAAATGTAGCCATAAGCGGCTTTAAGATCGAGCACTACGGTTTTTTTCACAAATGAAGTTCATAGTGGATTAATTCATAAAAGATATTTGACAATGGCTGCAACTGTTTTTCAGAGTGTGGGTACTGCGTTCACCTGTTGATGGATGACCTTGACTTCATGGACCGTAACGTGACGGTGACCCGACGCACTCTAGCCAGTGTCTCGGTTGGAGTAGCAGCCTTCCAGAAGCTGGCTGATATCAACCAGACCATTGCTGACTTGAGAGTAAAATCACTATGATACCCTTGTTTTGTCTGTATTTGAATAAAACGTATGAAGAATAATTGGGTGGGTGGTAGGGCAATGGTTGAACGTTGGGTTTCGGAGCCAATGGTCCCGAGTTCAAATCCCATCCTGAGAGCCCGGCATCATTGTTTGTGAAAGTTACCTTTCTGATGATGGGATGCGCTATCTGTACCATGACAATGCAGATATCATCCTTGGTCTGTCACTACCATTTAGCACTACAGATGTTGTGGGTTTCCTCCTGCCCTAAAACTGACAAGCCATGATATAAGTGAAAGTGAAAGTGGCTCTAAACCCTAACTGCATTATTAAATTATTTTAGTTTTTCATAAACTAAGGTTATTAAACTTTTAAAATCGTATTAAATAATATGGCTCCAGTTTACTTCATTGTCACATTTTTATGGGAAATTTCTAGATGGACTTCATGCACTAATTTGCTAACTCACTCAGTTTATATCATCTCCAACCAAAATCTTGTAGGCATCGATTTATCATGCATGCTATTTATGTTTCTATTTATTATTTGTAGCCGCGTGTGCGCAGTCTGTACAAGGACACCGACCCCATCGACCTCAGTCCTCTGCAAGCTGAAATTGATGAGGTAGAGGAAGGAAGCATGAAGTCTTTAGACAGGGTGAGTTACTGCATGGATTTGTCATTGAGTATTTTTTCCAGAAATAATATATTTTACGGATAATTTAATTATACATAAAATATTTGACTGTATAATTTAAAATGTTATAATTATATTATTTTTTAATAACACAACAGAAATTTACTGACCCAAATATTAATTAATTAATATTCGGAAGAAATAGTCAAAAATATTTTCCTCCATCAATGCAAAACATATGACCTGATGTCATGTTTGCGACTAAATGTTCATTTGCATATCTGCAAGACCTTTCATTTATTTGAAAAGTTGTTTTTTTATGTTCCCCAGGCAAGGAATGTGGAGGCCAAAGCTAATGCTCTAGCTGTAGAGGTCAGTGACCTGAGAACTGTGGCTTACAACATGGTGAACACTGTATCAGAGAGTGCTAAAGACGGCAATGGTGAGTATTAGAAACAACCCATTTATTATCAGAAACAACCCATATATTATCAGAAACAACCCATTTATTATCAGAAACAACCCATATATTATCAGAAACAACCCATTTATCAGAAACAACCCATATATTATCAGAAACAACTCATTTATTATCAGAAACAACCCATATATTATCAGAAACAACTAATTTATTATGAGAAACAACCCATATATTATCAGAAACAACCCATTTATCAGAAAACCCATATATTATCAGAAACAACTCATTTATTATCAGAAACAACCCATATATTATCAGAAATAACCCATTTATCAGAAAACCCATATATTATCAGAAACTATCAGTCATTGATCCTGATCATTGGAAGTTTTTTCCCATTTAATCTCTATATTATTTGATAATTAACCAGCCGGTGCTCACAGGATTCCTGCAACATTCAGGGCTACAGATGTTGTGGGTTTCCTCCTGCCCTAAACTAACAAGCCGTGATATTAGTGAAAAAATATTGAAAGCGGCTCTAAACCCCAATAAAAAAAAATAGTAATAAAAATTGTAAAAAAATAATCTCAAAATGTATTGTCTGATTGACACTGGTAGTAATTGTAAGCTGAATTCTTGTGATTCCTGATTAGTCAAGTAAGTCCTAGTAGATGCTATTGGCCACAAGCATTTAACCTCCTTTCTGCTGGTGGCAGTTGGAGATGCCATATAAAGCAGTACTATGATTAATCTGGCAGTATGTTTGCATTAAGAAAAATGTCAAGGTGCTAATTTCCTACCGGATGAATTAAGTGTGTTCATTAGAGTTACTTCCCCATATTTACCTAATTTCTGTACTACTCCTGTAATTTCCAGTATCCAAATTATGTGACAATTCTAGCGATTTGATTGGTTGAGAGGTGTCCTGGAAAAACTTGTACACCCCGGTTTTGCTGTAGTTAATCACTGTGACGTCATGGCGACCTCCCTTGACTTTGTACATCAGAAGGACATTCTGCATGAATAATCGCAAGTTCGCTTTCTTAAATGTATGTAGATGTATTACTATTTGGGACATATTCGTTACCAGAGTGATTTCCAGAGCATATATACACCCCGGAAATCACGCTGGTAACTAATATTATTTGTTGTATTTCTTTATTACTCTTGTGATACCCACAGCGGCTGTGGAGGAGGTGAACAGAGTGCTGCAGAGAATCCTGTCCGGGATCCAGGTGTCCAACATGGAGACTTACATCCGTGAGGCCGAGCGCATTCTGGCGGATATCGTGGCCAGAGACTTCTCTGCCGCCAACCAGACGGCTCTCGATGAGCTGATGGAAGCCAGAAAAGGCGAGTGCTTCCTCTTATGAACAACCTCTGATCCAACTTGTTCAACCTTGTTCAACCTTGTTCAGCATCGTTCAGCATCGTTCAACTTTCAGCCTACTATGTCAATAGCCCTGGAAGACTTCACTTGAGAATCAGATGAGAGTTCCCTCCCCAATTTTTTCAGTGCCAAATGTTATATCATTTTTATTGGCTGGCACAACAACATGGAGAGTATGTGGAAGAAATTGACCAAAATGATATTTTAATATTTTAAGATTATTGACTCGGAATCGCAAGATCTACCTAGAATTGCATATTAAGTTACCTCCCCCTTATTTCAGTGCTGAACTTTTTATTGACTGACACAATAACATACAAGAGTATGTGGACGAAATTGACTGATATAATATTTTAGGATTATTGACTCGTATTCTTCCTAGAATTGCATATGAGTTACCTCCCCCTTATTTCAGTTCTGAATGAGTCCAGCGACCTCCAGATGATGGCAGCAGAGCAGGTGGACTTCCTGAACTCCATCCAGGACAACATCACCGACTCAGAGGACCGCTTCTACGACCTCCAGAACAACACCCGCTTCTCCGACGACCACTCCCTGGAGACCCTGCAGCTCATCGACCGCCTGAAGGATGCCAACCTAGCCATGCTCACGGTCAGTCCTGTCTAGACCCTAGCCATGCTCACGGTCAGTCCTGTCTAGAACCTAGCCACACTCACGGTCAGTCCTGTCTAGACCCTAGCCATGCTCACGGTCAGTCCTGTCTAGACCCTAGCCATGCTCCTGGTCAGTCCTGTCTAGAACCTAGCCACACTCACGGTCAGTCCTGTCTAGAACCTAGCCATGCTCCCGGTCAGTCCTGTCTAGAACCTAGCCACACTCCCGGTCAGTCCTGTCTAGAACCTTAAAATCCTCACACAGACTAGTACCTAGCCATGGTCACGATCAGTCCAGATTAGAACCACAACTTGTAAGGTAGTGGTAAATGTACTGTTGCAATGAAGATATCATCCTTGGTTCATGTCTACAAGTTGGTATTTGCAACTTTACTGCAACAATAGGTACTACAGGTTTTGAACGTCTCTTTGTAGCATACACTGACATTCTCTGACAAATCCTAATTCAATTTTTTAAAATCATTTTTAAGATCATTAAAAACACCATGATTGTAACTTTTGTACATGTGTAATTTGTTTTCAACAGGAGGCCATTGAAAAGATCCGCCTTGACGAGGCAGAGACGATTGCTCTTCTGGACGAGGCTCAGACCATGATCGATGGTGCCAGGAATTCGCTTGACAAGAGCACAGAGGCATTCTTTGTAGGTTTCTAGCCTTAAGATCAATGCTTTTTGCCTCATTTTAACATCGGAGTACATGTCTTACAATCCTCACATGTAAGGTCAATAACCCAATAACCCAATAACCGGAGACTTTAATAACACTTGTATGGCACATCTTTGGCTATATTCAATTCACGACTCGATCAACCCTAGGGTGACACTAGAGTGGAATATACTTCCCATTTCGGCAGGAGTAAACAGTCGAGTGAGAGCTGCAAGCTGGTGAATGAAAGCATGGGTGCATTAAAATCAAATATATATATATTCATCTTTTTTAACATGTTGACAATATATTCTGGGTGAGAAGCAGTTTAGTTGAAGAAATAAGTCGATTTAATATATTAATTTTAATTTTTCACATATTGATTCACTTCTGCTGTTTGACTCAAGTACTCACTGCGCATGTTCCATGGCCTAACACTCGGGGACACTAGAGGCATGAATTGAATACAGCCTTTGTGGTACATGAATTTCATTTGGTTTGCCATTCCTGCAACCCGGAACAATGTATCAAAATGACATCATTGTAAGCTTGAGACTATCATTTTGCTGCATTTTACAGTTTCTGAAAAAGCCAGTAAGTACAGTTTCTGTAACTGCCAACAAGGACAGTGTATAGAATGGAGGTCTGTGTTGCATTACAGGACCTGGGCAGTGCCTCAGACAGACTAGAGCAGGCCAGAGCAGCCCTGGAGCTGGTGGTGGGCGACCTCGCCACATCGCTGGATGAAGTTAAGCCTCTGCTCAACGAAAGCATGGCACACGCCGCGGATCTAGAAGCTCAGGCCGAGGAACTTGACTAGTAAGAGTAGGACAGCCTGGGACGTTGCTGCTAGTTTCTGATGCAATTTCAGTACCAGTCAGTGCTCACAGGTTTACTGCACCATTCAGGGCTAAGAATGTTGCGGGTTTCCTCCTGCTCTAAACTGACAAGCTGTGATTTAATTGAAAGAATCATAAAAGCGGCTCCAAACATAAACTTAAAAAAATAAGTTATCTATGCTGCACTTCGAGGATGCAAATGTGTGGATTTAGTGTGTAATAAGTGTAATTATTATTATTATTATTATTATTATTATTATTATTATTATAGGACAATGATGACTTCAAGGCAATTGTGTTAATTTCTACATCATACCACCATGCAGCAATACTATCAATACATGAAATTATTTGTTTTCTTTTTAAACAATATTTATTTGGAATCCCGGAAGTGGTATACTGACTGACATGAGATTTCCATATGGAGTATAATGGCGTTTTTGTCCCGCTCTTTCCAGCATGTACACAAATACTCGAGATGTGGCCCAGAATGCACTGCAGGCAGCCAATGCATACAAGGACATGGTCAAGGCGATCCACAGTGCAGAGAATGCATCCGCAGATGCGGGACAGGCTGCAGAAGATGCACTCAACAAGGTGGGTGCCATTCTAAATCATCCCGTTGATGTTTTCTTATGACACAAATCTTCACAAAATGTTTAATTGGATATCTTAACATTAATTGTACTTAATATGTCTATTTTGTTCCCGGAAATGTCTGACCGGATAGGATATGTCAGACAGGATATCTGAAGTCTGAATAAACGGATGTTGACTGTACTAGTGTGTATTATGTGAGGTACCCTTTTGTCCTTGTGTTGCAATACACAACCTGCACCTTGACACATATCTAGGCCCCGTTCCTTTCAGTTGTGCAAAGTGTTTGGAGTACTCCAGACAAGACAATTTTGTCAATGGAACGTCTCGCACACTGTGAGGTCTGTACTCGCTGGTGAGGTGGTGCAGACCACACAAAAAAATTACAGTGATGTTACCACATCTAACTCAACTCTTTGCTGCGATCTTGCTTGGGCAAGACGTGTGCAAGTAGTTCCTTTCACTCGGTACACCGTACTGGAGTGACGTCACCTATCTGTCTGAGTACACATCTCACAGTTGAAAGGAACACGCCTCTAAACATTTAAATAAGTCTCTGGTTCTCTAATATAAAACGGTTTCTGTTCTGTCTTCAGTCCAGTGGAGTGGGAGAAACATCTTCAGAGTCAAGGGAGAGAAGTACCTCCTTGCTATCAGCAGCCGATGATGCTTTCAACAAGACTGAGCATGGTACAGTACCTTTTGTCATTGCCGGCTTCATGCTTCTGTAACAGCTTGGTATCTTTAGTTCATCTTCAGAATACAAGTCTGGTTGCATGAACCACTTTTATCGTTACGATAGTTTTAGCTAACCATATTCTCAAGTATTGTAACAATTAAAATTGTTTTAGGCAATGAACTTACTCTAGTAGCAGCTTCTGAAATTTTAACTTACAATCAATTGGAGCAACTGGTTCCAGGGCACCTGTTCATGAAGCTCTCATATCCACTAAGAGGCCACAGTATTTTCTCGCTGATCAATTCAAGAGCATTATGATCAATTTGAGAGCTTCATGACAGGATGCCAGAAACGTAGTAATATATGCCATCTTTGATATTAAATATGATAATGAATGGCTGAATGTATTTGTTACAAGATATTTTGTTTTCAGAACTTGGAGATCGCCTTAAAGAAGCAGTTGCTGCATCGGACAGTCTCGGCATGATGAATGAGGACGTTGGGAAAGATCTGGACGAAGTCTTGGAGGCGTTTGACAATTTGCCGTCTGGTAAGTCAAACCAGTGATAACAACAGTGTCTTCTCTGTTGTTTTTAACGTTGTTCAAACAGCTAGTTCTTTTCTTTCTTCCTATTTACAACCTTTCTTTGGAAGGTGAAAATTTGTTGCAAGTGGCGTTAAACAACAATTCATTTGTTCATTGTTTTGTCCATTCATTCATTTATTCATCTGTTCATTCATTCATTTAATTCATTCTCATCACGTATAGGTGAAAGATGGATGAAGTAAAACAATCATTCATTAATTCATTCCATTTATATATTCATTCCATTTATATATTCATTTTTTTCATTCTATACATTCATTCATTTGTTCATTTGTACATTCATTAATTCTATCCAAATTCATTAATTCCATTCTTTCATTCTTTCTTATATCTGTCCATTATTCATTCATTCTATGCCTGTACCTGCTTTCTCGGCATCAATCCACATTTCACATGAAGATGACGTCTGCCATTTTCGAACAGGTAACACTGGGGACCGTGCCACCTCTGTGTCCGATGAGTCTGCCGACGCCAAGATGCGCGTGGAGGAAGCGCGTGAGAGGGTGAACACGATTCTGCTGCTGCTGCCGGAGGACCAAAAGAAGCTGGAACAGCTGACCGAGGACAAGTTCTCCGCCGGAAGGATCCTGGAGGGAGTGGAGACTCAGGGTCGGTCAAGTGGTCACTCGTATCCCTGGCAATCCCATGTCTGATTACCAGAATGAAATCCTTCATTGACATATAATAAGTGAACGAATCTTGAAAGCGGCTCTAAACTCCAATTAAAAAAATAAAAATAAAAATTTAATTCATTGACAAATCAATGTCATGGTTTGTAGGCTTGCAAATTATGGAGTCAAAGTAAACCTTGATAAAATTACAAATCAAATTACACTTAGTATTAGTTTTGCATCAACCCTCTACGGTGCACTATTGGGGTCGTTTACTATCGGAGACAATCGTACAGATTTTACGCATTGGGGCAAAAACTGATCATTGTCTTATTACAAGAATGAAATTCATCTTTGGCATTACTGTGAAGAAAATAAGCCCTGTATTTGTGATGACACTTGGTGAATTAAATTTAAGTTAAGAATGCAAGATAATGGCATAATGATAAATTGGAATAGTCAAATATTGATTGTACTATCTCTAGCAACCAAACAAATTATTTTATTTGCTTTGATTTAGTTATTTCACCCATATGCGATGAGTCCTATATGTATTTAACGATTAGACAACAGTTGTTTTAAATTGTGCACGATAATATATACCCCAAAACAAATCTTTGACCTAAATAATTTTTCCTCCTCTTCTCGAACAACACACTCTTTATGGATATGCCCATATTGGGGAACATCTTCAGTTCAATTCCAACAACCAGCCAGTGCTCACAGGTTTACAGCAGTAATATGCACTATGAAAGTTTGGGGTTTCCTCCTGCCTTAAATTGCCATGCCATGATACAAGTGAAAGAATCTTGAAAGCAGCTCTAAACCCTAAATCCAAAAAAAGTAATCATTTCCAACAAAACTACTGGTTTCAGTGAAGAGCGTGCAGGACATCAGCCGGCTGACAGAGCTGCTAGAACCACTTGGAGTCCAGGCCAGGAACCTCACAGACACCGGCAACACCGTCCGCCTCAACATGAACGCTCTCCGTGAGAAGATCGCCCTCGCCAGGGACGAAGCAAACAGAGTGAGCAAATCAAGTCCAGCTACACAGAGCAACCGTACTGCTCAGCAAGTCATAGGCCCCCTATTCCACTGAACAGCCGTAGTGCTAAGAGAGTCACTGATTACAGTGGGTTTTGACTCGTAGAACCAGACCCTCCCCCACATCCCACTGATCCATAGCCCTACAAGAGTCATTCATCTCTATACAGTTACAATGAGTTTCAAATCGTACAGCTATGGTTCTGTAGAATGGGACCCAAGCCTGCCCATTCCATTGAAAAAACATGGTCATAAATCTCTGTACATTTATAGTCTGGCAGGTTAAAAAAATAAAATTCAGTGATCTACAAAGTTTTAATTTTGGAATTGGTAGGGTACATGCATTTCCTCACACTGTACCAAATTTGAGTGACCCGCATGGAATAGTTTTTGAGTAGCGGTACCAAATCAGACTATACAATGACTTTTGTAGTGCTGTGGTCTTTCTGTGTAACAAGGGCTAGTTCCACATCCTGGAAAGTTTAAATTACACTCCAGAGGAAGATGACTACAGAAAAGTGTACCATAATATACAAATTTCCTTGAATTTGATTGGTTGAAATGATTGAAAATTTGTGATCCAATGGCATTAGATTTCAGAAATAATCAATTATATCATGGCAGCTATGGCAGATTGAATAATAACGTTGTGAAGATTAAAATATATTCAAAGTTCCATTTGATTTCATCCTTCCTGTTATGTAAATCCTTAGATAAATATCCTTACTATTATATATATCCTTACATTAATATAATTACTATTATGTACAATGTTCATGAAGCTCCTGCCTTTAATGAGGTACAAGCAGTGAGGGGATTTACATGTCTGCTTTTGTCCAATCACCAGATCCGTATTGGAACTCGCTTCCTCGGCAACACCAGCTTGACCTTGAGGAACCCTCCCAACGTGGACCAAGCCGGGTCCTACAGCAAGGTGTCTCTGTTCTTCCGGACCACCCAGCACGACAGCCTGCTCTTCTACCTGGGCGCAGACCAGAGGACAGGCAGACAGGTCTGTATTAGTTACAGTGCTTATGGGCATGTCAAGTTCCTATGATTACAGGGCTGTTTAATTACCATGGGGGGGCGGGTTGTAGCGCAGTGGTAGAATAGTTTGTTCCAGGTTCAAATCCCGTCCCGGGGCCCGGCATCAATGTTCGCGAAAGTTACCTTTCTGACGCGATATTGATAGGATGCGATGTCTGTAGAGTG
>JAUTBT010004250.1:0-27251 GCA_032361225.1 Lepetodrilus schrolli | reverse complement strand
TACCCTCCAGTGATGACGTAATTCCAGCTGATTTTATTCAGCAGTCAACGGAACGTCACGCTAATTTAATCCAGCAGTGACAAGATTAACCAGCACCCACAGGAGGAGATATCATTTGAACTTCAATTTACATAATTACTAGATCATCAAATATGAATAATAATAAATTTTACATAATATTTTTTGAATCCAGCATAATGTCAACTGAAGCAATAGTGATGCTAGCTGTACTGAAACAGTATGTTTTTTAAGAGAGAGAGAGAGAGAGAGAGAGAGAGAGAGAGAGAGATTAATTTCTATTAATCTTATGTCAGATGGATGTAAAAGCCAGGCCTGAATTTCATGACAGCCGAGTACCAGTATTCTGTTCAGTAATCATGTCAAATGCCATGGTCATATAGTCACTAGGCCATGGCATAACCCCTCAATTTGTGCCGTGCATAAAGGTATGACCCTTTTGCGAGATGCTGGCTGTATACTAGCAGACTTTATGAACATAACTGACAGGAACGGCTAAATATATTTGCAAATTCTTGGTACCCCAGACTAAAATGAGACCCATGTATGTGATTCAATGGACATAATTAATAATGGCAAATCGATATAACCAGTCTGATAACAGAAATGTCGACAATGTCACAACACAACAAAAAAACCCGGAAAAATCAACTCTTTGCCTCAAGAAATACCCTCAAACTTTGTTCAACAGGATTTTTTCATGCATTGTACTTGATGCTATGACATAATAATTTTAAAATATTTTATGATTAATAATGAAATGCAAGTTTTATTTGAATACGAGTAATTGGGAAATTAATTAGTTGATCTAAAAAATCAAATAAAAATAAAAATACAAATAAAATAAAATAAGGCCATAGTTATTTAATTCCCTGGTTTACGGATTACATGACCCGTTTTTTTCCACTTTGGAAAAGAAAAATAATTATATTTATTATATTCCACCAACAGTGTACTAGCATTTAGAAAATTATATTAATAAATTGTGAAGGAAATAGTCGTGACCAAAGACCAGCAGGCATTGGTTAACACAAAGTCATAGCCAATTTGATTTGTTACTGGTAAATATGTATAACAAAAGTCTAATTTAAAACAACTACCGCTAATGATATGTAGTACATTGAAAATAATTGTGAATTCAGATGTGAACAATTTATAACAATTATTGACAATTATGTTGATCAATTATATTTATTTTCTGTCAATCGATCATTCATAACCTCAAATTATTATTATTTTTATATTGGACCCGACCAACTCGCCAAAATATCAAATTATAATTATTTTTATTTTAGACCGCCCGAGCAAAAATGATCACAGAAAAATCCGTAAACCAGGGAATCAAATAACTATGGCCTAAAATAAAATACAAACCAATATCACCAATAATTTATAAAGATTTGAACACATACAAAGAATTTGAATTAACAGTTACATTATGGGGGACTGCTTCTTAACTTTACAGATCTATTCAAGATGGATTTATGTTCTAGAGAGAAAAAGTAAAATTACTAGGAATATAACATTTAACTATCTCGTTTTGACATGTACTAGTTTTTTAATTAAATCGTTTCCTGTGCTGACAACCAATATCATTTGAAGACATCAACTCTACTGTGCAGGAGCTAAATGGATTGCACTAGTAACATGTGATGGATTGGTTCATTATTGAAATTGGCGCCTCATATAGACCCCAATGTTGACATCTAGAAGCAAGATTAAAATCTTCAGAAGAGCCTGTCTGGTTATTGATGTTTGTTTAAAGGTCAAAGATAAAGTAGCCCATACAGTCTTATCCTACAAATCCTCTTCAAACTATATTTATTCACTGCTGAATTACAGCAATGGATGCCGGCTTTATTCAGAAGTCTCGCAGTCAATATATTCTCTGCGGAATCAAACTAATAGTGGATATTACCCCTTGTCATCAATTTCAAGAATGTCCCGAAACCTTTGAAAAATTCTACTTAGAAAAGTAACATTGCGTGTAACGCAGGAATTTAAAATTGTTCATCGATGTTCATTAATGGTGGATGTAACAGCCTGTCATTAATTTCCAGAACATCACAAAACCTTTCCAAAAATTCTAATTAGACAGTAACATGGAATGTAACGCAGGAATTTAAAAGTGTTCATTGAACAGAAAGCTCTATAACTTTGTTAATGGTCGCTTGGCGGGAATGAAATCCATCAGGCAAATACCAATGAGCGGTGATACACCCGCCCAGAGAAAGGAAAGGGTAATTTGTCGATTGTTTCAATCAATATTGGGCAATGCAATGCAAAATCTGCTTTTAAAAAAAAAGAAGAGAGAAATATAGATTTCTACAGATATTTTAGGATAGGAAAAGGAAAAATAATAACTGGGCTGTTTAGATAAAAAGTTTTTTGTTTGTTGAGATTTAATGATGACACTCACAGTGTTTGCAGTAATCTCGTGAAATCTGTTTGCATGCAGAGAAAAATCCATAATTGAACCATGAAAATTTGATGCAGGAAACAGTGACAATGTCAAGCCAATGATATTCAGATTTGACACTAGAAACAGCACCATTGTCCAGCCAATGCTAGTTAGAACTAACCCCAAAACAACCAGCACAATTAGACCTAAAATAAACATGAATTTCCACCCACTGATGTTCATATTTTACACTAGCAATGGTACCAATGTCAAGCCAATAATTTTACACTAGAAAAAGTCAATGATATTTCAGATTTGATACTAGAAACAGCATTAATGTCAAGCCAGTTATATTCAGATATAACAACAGAAACGTCACCAACTCTAGCAAATGATATTCAGATTATATACTAGAAACAACATTAATATCAAGCCAATGATATTCAGATTATATACTAGAAACAACATTAATATCAAGCCAATGATATTCAGATTTGACAATAGAAACAATACCAATGTAGCTCTTTGAGCACACTTTAGAGCGCTGATTTGGCACAATATAGATGTACACATTATTATTATTATTATTATTATTATTAATGTCCAGCCAATTTTAACTCCCAAGAAACTGCAAATATTTACAGCCAATGATATGACCCCACGAAACAGCACCAATTTCAGGCCAATGATGTTCAGATTCGACCTCCAAGATCTTCATATTTACCCTAAGAAACAGAATAAATGTCCAGGCAAGTGCTGGTATCATAAATGTCCAGGCAAGTGCTGGTATCATAAATATCCAGGCAAGTGCTGGTATCATAAATGTCCAGGCAAGTGCTGGTGTCATAAATGTCCAGGCAAGTGCTGGTTTAATAAATGTCCAGGCAAGTGCTGGTATCATGGGGAATTTGGTTTACCATCGACATACTGACATGCAACATATCTACCCTGGACCTAACACTGTAAGACATATTATGGATTCAGTCTTGTCAACGCTGATCTGATTACAGCAACACAGTGAACACAAGCATGGAAGTCCTGCCCCCCAGAGGACTGCAATGTCCTTCCGACCTGTTGAAGCCCCACCATGGGCACAATGAAGGGAGATCTCCCACGGCTACAATTATCTCCATTAACCCTGTATACACGGCACTGCCAATGCTGGCTGACCACCAAACGTTGTACATTTTGTTGGTTTTTTATATTTAGCTTCTGGTGTTTCGTGTCATTTTCTGAGCTGTCATGACCACGTTGACGCTGCTAGGGAGGTGTTGGAAAAACAATGTGTAAATGTTACCGTGGGATTAGCATAATGAGACATGTGAGGGGCCAATCTAGCTGGAATTGGTTCTTAAAAAAAATTGCTTCTTTTATTGGTTTGTAAACAATCCTAATTATTCTTATTTCTTTCTATTTATTTCTCACACCCACCTGACTCAACCATTACATCTATTTACAAAGACAAGACTAATATATTATATAATTAAATTGTTATTATTGTTATTATTATTATTATTATTATTATTATCATGAGGAGCAACATTGGATTTAAAAGATGTAAGATATTGCAGATTAAATGCCTCAAGTATTGAGGCTCTAATGGCCAATTTCTCTGAACTTTGACAATTTACAACTGTAATCCATTTTAGCACAGACAGTGTCAATGTTTGACAGTGCAAGGGCTAAGACCAACAAAGGGAAACACCAGTCACATGATCAATTGCCTACATAATTATAATACTATATATTCTGTCTGGGCCGAGGTAGATGCATCAATAGCTTGGAGCAGAAATCTTTAACAGTCTGTAAAAATAAGTCATCCATTTTTACATAGAAAAATAATTCACTCATGTTTCAGTCAAACATAACTTCATGGCTTCTTTAATCATTGGAGATACAAAGGCAATCATGTCAAATGAATGAACTTTCCATTCTCAGATCCAATTTAGTCTAAAACGATAATCAATGTCTGTGATTGTATGCCTTTAAAGTCATGTCCTTCTGGTGTATAATCAAGCACTGTTATTTTATTTTATGTTATTTTTTTTACAGAATGAATACAATTGATGTTGATCACAAGTATTCTGACAAAGCTTTGTAACAAGTCTAAAATTACCATATTTGGAAGTACAAATTAAGAATCGATTCCCTAAGCTATTAAGTCTGTCGACTCTTGAAAGTTAGCAAAGAACGCGGTTACGTAATCTCTTTTGTCATCATGGCACCCGATCATCATAGCTAATCCTTGCATTTCAAGCTCCCCAGCAGTGTCTGTCTGAAATTTCTGCCATCAAATTGATGCATGGAGTAACTGCCATCATGCCGTCTGACTACTGTTTTTGAACGAAAATTTGATATTTCATAGCCAGTGAACTCATTACACTCGGTTTAACATTACATGAGAACTGAAGATGTACAATAATGCTGATGATCAGGCAGAAAGAACTTCAAGAATATTTGTAAATGTTGTGAATAAATGAACGACTGCAAGATCTAATGTGATATAAAAATAATAATTATCTCATAATTATTTTTTTTTAGTCTTACAATGCTAAAATACACACTTGTGATTTCTCTATTCATGTAATTTTACAATTTTAATATTTCCATTCAAAGAATTGCACATAGATGGACCGTTATAAGGCGCACTATTCAAATCCAATAGCACAATATGCAATCTATTCATGATTTCTCGACCATTTAACCCATGCCAACTGATTCGACATGCAGTCTTGTCAACGAACTGTTTCCATTGGCGCCCAAAGCGATGACGCGCCCATGGCGACCCACGACACAAACACAGCCTCTGTGTCCGTACTTTAGGTTCTTCTTCACCCAAGAAAGTCCGGCAGCATCGACAGTGACATTTTACAACGGTCACCCCCCATTAGTAATCAGCACTAACTAGCTCCAATATCCCTGTATTATTAAAGAAAAACGTCTCTATCATCTCAAGGCACATTTTTACTGTTTGTCTACTAGTATTTTATTGAATAAACAAATACAAACATGGCAATCAATTGTATGTACTGATGTTTATTGCTTGCAAATATTTTTATAGTATAGATGGGCATTGTTCATTTATCTAATTACTGCTTAATGCCATTCCAGGAATCAATTAGTTGGTATTGGAATATATTGCGATATAGATATTTGTATTGTAATACATACCAATATCATATTGTAAATGTTAAATCCAGTATAAAACTGTAATATGTTGCGACTGTTGTTACTGTAATAGGACCTCTTGCTAGATAGGACCTCTAATAGGACCCAGTTAGAATTGCCATTAGGACATCTTGAGAGTATCTCATAACTAGATAGGACCTTATAACTAGTTAGAGCCACTGTTAGGGCTGCTGCATCACCTCTAACTAGAGGTTATAACTCGACCGTTATATATTATAGGACCTCTATTAGGACCATGATGTTAGGACCACAGTCAAAATGTCCTCTATTAGGGCTTCTAAATACGCTCTATCGGGACCCAGACAGGACTGCTAGAACATCAGAACATCTCTAACTAGATGAAACCTCTATTAGGACATCTATTAGGACCATGTTAGGACCTCTGGACAGCGTTACACACTAGATCATGTAGATGGTGGTAGATTCATTGCCCCCGTGGGAGGAAGGCTCTATCTGTGGCACAATAGAATCCATGGATGTCTATGTGCGACACAATAGAAGTCATGGATGTCTATCAGTGAAGAAGTAGGACTGTGGCACCCACTATCTACAACCACCACTGTGGCCAGTCTCTTACTTGATGAAGTACTGTTTGTCGTGTTTGTCCACACCGGTCTCCCAGCCAAATGGCAGTCCTGTGCTGGCGTCCCAGTTGTCTCGCGGTGGCAGCCATGACGTCACCTGTGTCTTGTGGCTGCAAGAACACATTAAAACACATTAAAACATATTTAACACATTTAACACATTCAACACAGTTAACAATCTTATTGGTCTTTAGGACATTGAACATATTTTAACACATATAACATATTTAACACATTCATGACAATTAAACACATTAAACACATTTAATACATTAAACTGATCCTGGGTAATAACCCTTTATTGTAAATCCCAATCTGAAAAAAAAGCTTGAATTATATATCTTCTGAAAATAGTCTATACACCGGACCTAACTAGACTAAGACAATTGATTTGATTGGATCAATCTATGTCTGACCTTTGTATCAACGTATTAATACTTTCAGTACGTCCGTATAACACAGACAATATACTAAAGTTAATTCAAGTCAGTGATTTCAAAATCTTATTGATGATGACCTTAACAGAAGTACCAAGTCGTGATATTCAAGCAATTTGCCTATTGTCTGTGTGTTGATGAGAGATTAGCACCATCTTTCATCGACTTCTGAACACCAACAGAGGACGGCTACAACTAAACTAGTTTGATGAAACCTCTACACCAGACGGTCCAAATTCTCTGACCTCCTAATACTTTATGGGTTTGACTGCACCCAAAACCAAGGTACACTAAACCCAAAGCAAACATAGCTCACCCTAAAGCCAGCAAAGCTCACCCTAAAGCCAGCAAAGCTCACTCTAAAGCAAGAAAATTTCACTTTAAGGCAAGCAAACCTCAAACTAAAGCTAAGCTCACCCTAACGCCAAGCTCACCCTAAAGAAAGCCAAGCTCAACCTAAAGCAAACTAACCTAACCCTAAAAGCAAGCCAAGCTTAGGAACTATAGGGGAGAAAGAAGCAACTTTAAATTCCATGGGGGAAAAAAAACAAATCAATTTTGAATAAATCTATTGCAATTTCCTAACAGCATTTAAAAAAAATAATATATATAGAACCATTTCTCAAGATGAATGACATTGTCTGCAATGACTAAGTGTTACTGCAACACCTAGAGTTCACATAATAAACAGTGAGCATTGCCAATACATTATTTCTCCAAGATTCTATCCTGTTTTGTAAACCACTCAGCAGATTCACAGGATGAGAGCAACCGCATTAAATTTAATTGCACTGATAAATTCACAAGATATATTTCCACACATATATTATTGATATAATTGCACAAAGATCTTTTATTATTCAATAGTAGGACATAGCATGCCTATACCATTATAACGTATGAACCACTGCAAATACGAACATATCCTAAGAATGTCTGCTCAACCCTTAACCCTACCACTGGGTAGTCAATGAGAGATGCTCTAATAACGCAGTGGTTTCCATCAATCCACCAGAAATGCTAACCCTTTCAATGCTGAGTTAATCTACATCGTCGCTCCATAGGGCATCTCAGGCCGCCTCTAGCATGGAAAAGGTTAATGAGCTGTATGCCTGTCATTACTTGGTGAAGGAGACCTCATCATACCTGTTTAATCATCCAGAAAGATCAAAAGTCAGCTTCACGGAACGCGACCGGAGAGAGAGAAAAAAATTGACTGCCATTGCCGATAGACCCACAGAATTTATGACTTCTGGGAAACGGTCAGGAGATTTGCTCATAGAGAGGGAGATGTGTCTATTAACAAACAGCCGTATTCCCAGCTAAACATTTATCCTGAATTCGCGTTTAATCTTTGCTCCGATGTGCTTTTGGGCCCATTCTCGTGGGGAGCATTCCAACGGAACCCAGACGTCCCCGCTGGTCACAGCACATTGGTATCAAGGGCAGTTCGAGATCAAAAGTCTATTGATTTTGATACGTGGTCCGTAAATATATGATTGGTATACATTTTTCAGGCTTCGAAGGTTTGGGTTGGCAGGGGGATAAATTCATATAAAATGACGATTCCTTTAAAAAATAAAAAAGATTGATTCTCTTATAAGCCAGACTTTACAGGATTACTGGCAAACTCATGGAAGGCCACTTTCCGGCTGCTTCCCAGACAGGATTTCATAGAACTGACAGCTGGAAATAACAAAATGGTCCACCATACTAAATTAGGGATTAATAAAACAGAAGCTGAAAAACCAGCATGTAAGAAAATGAAGACCACATGAGACATTTTGATTGCCACGTAACAAATCTGTTGGTTTCTGTACGACCCAGCCATATTTCTAGCTTGGTGAAGCCATAGTGACAGAATATGCTTCCAAGGAAAATATCATAAATATTTGACCCTTAAGATGTCTGGCGACAATTTTATAGTGAAATGTACATTATCAGATTATTTGATGGTATAGACATGATCAGATTGCTGTTACGTTGGCTGGTCATGAATCCAGGAAGACTTTGTAAATACTATTTAAACTTGTGTTTATTTAACTGGTATCTTGTAAAAGATGGATGCATCAGCAGTACATGGATTAGGTATATAGTGGGCCCTAATTTTTCAGATAATCTGCCCCTTTTATAATATGAGTTATAGGAGGAAGGATGGGTCAGTGGATACAGCAACAGATGACAACCTAGGATCACCAAGTTTGATCCCCACTCTCATTTCCATCTGCAACTCTCTGATTGATGCTGAAAATAGTGAAATAGGTTCGTGACTGTATATTCTAATGCACATTGGGTGCCATTTGTAACAGGGTCATGTTGATCCTGGGATTCAATCTCAGTTGACTGGATTGTTACAATAACACACCAATGACTTAGCCAAGGGAAAACCACGATGGCTGATACCAGTAGGAACATTCAATATATTGAAAAATGCTTTTTATGGGAGGGAACCTGAAATGAGTAAATAAACCAAGGATGATAATTTCATAGAATACAACAACGCATATAGTATTGTACTTGAGAAAAAAACAAAGAACTGTATTAAAATCTGACCAATGGCGATGCCAGTATGATTATTAATATTCAGCATTTTTGAAAACTCTACAACTCAAAATTAACCCCAAATAAATAATATATCTGATTATTCCAAATGTTGTGTTTAATATTAACATACATCGCAATTTAAAGATTAATTTAAAAACAATTGTGGAGATTTAAATATAAGGTAAAATGTCCTTTACACCCACTTATTGATATTGCTAGCTGGACATGACAGCTATCAATAATATGCGCATCTAATGTTCTCTCATCTAATGTTCTATGGTTCAATAGGTGAATGGATACATGACCATCAACAAGCAATTGATAATCTAATCCTAACTGGAAATGTGAGACCATTAAACAAGTCAATTATAATGAAAAATGCAATCACTCATCGCCGGATTCAAAAGAAATTAGTTCACACCCGTGGTGAAGGAATGATGAGGTCTTATGCTGTTTCATTTGTGTAATATTACAATAAAAATAAAACATACTGTTTTTCTTAAATATATATATATTTTTTTTCAATTAGACCTTTTATTTTTATGTTGATTCACTGATATTTTAAAGCTAAATCTGAAGTCTGAAGTCTAAATCTGAAATCTGAAATAAAAAAAATTTAAAAAAATCCCAATTGTGATTTTGCATAAGCCTACAAACACCTATGAAACACATTTAGATCTAGTAATATAGTCTTCATCCTAATGTTTGTCATAGTGAATTGTTCCTATTTATTAACTCTTTCAATATAAATCATGTAATAACTTGTGGTCAGGCCAACAACCAACAATTGTTTGTTACACTTCACAGACAAACATGTGTGGACATAAACCATCAGACAAAAATTGTGAAAATATAGAGGAAAAATATCTTAATGAAGACTAATGAGATTCAAACCTTCGGGTTTGTAGTTCGACCTGGCACCACTGCACTCCCCCCCCCCCTTCATCTGAGCTGTAATACAAATCTTAGAGGCTACACAAACTTATTTAATAACCCTTGGACTTTCCAATTAATTATTCATAAATGCAACATGACCTAGGGCTGAAAGTCCTTTTATAGAAAAGAGAAAAAATAAATTTCTTATATCCAGTGATCACAATCCTTTTTGAGGTGCAATGGTCTCTGATCCCGAGCTCATCACTGAGAAAATTAATTACGGGAGTAACAGTAGTGTATTTTCCTCTGGTGTAGTGATTTGTGTGTAAATCGCCTCTGGGAGTTGAACCTTGATGATAGAAAACACAATTCCTCCCGTATTCTTGTTGGTTTTCACACTTCCCTTTTTCCAGAAGTGGAATCCAACCGTAGAATACATACTCATATTGTTCAGCTTCCTGGCCGGCATATTCCATGGAATGAATTGTGACTCTGGCTTGTTTCACGGAAATGGTCGTACCTGTTGACCGGGCCTAAATCAAGTTTATATCACTTCCTGCTATAGTAAAATAATGGTGAATGCTCTGATTTAGGCCAAGACTAAGTAGAACCCTTTTCTTGAAATGCAAACCAGATGTGGAATCCATTCCATGGATTATTTATTTGCATTGTTCAGCTTCCTGGCTTGTATTTCACAATAGGTTTAGTCTAAATCACTTTCTGTTATAGAAAAAGAATGGTGAACGCCCTGATTTAGGCCCAGACTACAGAAGGACCCTTTCGTGAAACGCAGACCAAAGCTGGAATCCATTTAGCTTTTGGATGACTGTGAGTCTGAGACAGACACCGGACAGAATGCAATCAATGGACACGAAAGCCTTCATTTCCGAGTCAAATTCATGTTTACGTCGACAGTTGATGCGGAAAGATTGCTGTTTTACAAAATGGTAGTCCAACATTGCTGGTACAATGTGGAAATGTTTCGATTTTCCAGGAAATGTATTCAGGAAATATTTTGATTCCAGAAAATTCATTTTTGGATGATAATGAAAATGGTGATTTTTGAAAAATATATTTCATTTTTGAAAAATAAGAAAATATTGACGTTATGCTTACTTGGAGTTTTATCCAGTAATACTTAAACAAAAATATAATGTCAACAAGAGCATAAGATTATTACAAGATAATAATAATAATAATAATAATTGTACATAAACCATCACACCACATAGGGGCATTTAAATGCTTAACAATAAATAATGACATAAACCCAACATCCATTACCAAATAAATAATTAGGTTATAATTGTATTTTTTAAACAATAACCTCTCTACCACATTAACCCTCTCCCTCCTGGATTAGGCACAGACACTGCTCTTTAGGGCATCTCTGGTTGCCTCTAGCATGGACAGAGCTAATCACAATCACTGCTGAACACGACATCTAAAATTGCCTTCAGCTGAGAAAAGGTTAAATAATACTGGCAAATATATAGACATGGGCATGGTAAGGTTGGACCGTATGGAAATAGCAGCACCAGACATAGTTCGTAATTTGATTTCTGCTGTCAGCCACTGTATATGAGATGCCAAATTAGTAACGTATGTGTCAATCTTGTAGAACTACGAGTTCACAGAAGACAACAATGGGATGAAAGGCATCGGATTCAGGAATCCCAATCATCCTAAATGCTTGCCCGACTTCATGACTTGCCAATGCAAAAGAGACCGCAGACATCTATTGTGTGGGGATGCATACATTTAATATACAAACTTGCGTTGTCCACTAAGTGGTATACTTTCAGGGCTCTGTGGTATACAACGGCGTAACTCTACCTCCAACCCTATTAATGATGGTGGAGACTGAGAACTCTGGGTCTTGAGACCATAGTGCCCTCGTAAATGCCCAATCTTCATGTATAAGAGATCCCTACGAAAGCGCTATGGTCTCATAGTAGATGCCAGAGCTTTGTGAAACGATACCCTGGCCTGTGTTTCACGAAAGGGTTGTACTGTAGTCCAGGCCTAAATCAGTCTGGAAATTACATATACCTCATTTTACACCCAGGCTACAGTTACGACCCTTTCGTGAAATGCTGACCAGGTTCGCAATATGAACAAGTAAATCCATTAGAAGTCCTACTACCAAAAGTCTGATATTGCAAAAATGATCATGGTATTACTTCAGTGATATAGCCCATAGTGTTATACAGATGTATAAAGGTGAGAAAATATGATACATTTTTGTCAAAATTACTTCCTATATGTCTGCATCATTATTGCAGAAACCATATTTGTTCTTCTGACGCAAACCAAACAACAAAAGGATGACAGACTCCCAGAAGATATTGAAAGAGATGTACTAAATTACCATGGTGATGAAAGCTGTGCTATTAACTAGTGTCCTGTTGAAGGCATTTGCAGATGCCCTATATCTCCTGGTATTATACTGTACCAATACCACTTCTCTGTACAACCTAGTTTAGACTCCTCCTTGTTATATATTAGACAATTCTGGTTGTCTGGTTTTTTAAAAAATAGGGGCCACTTTCAAAATCTTTTCACTTAGAGCTTGTCAGTTTAGGGCAGGAGGAAACCTGCAACAACAGTAGCACTGAATGTTGCAGTAAACCTACGAATACCAGCTGGTTCATATTTTCTGTTGCTTTATTGTTTCTACTTCAACGCAAAACTTTCACAACTGATAACTGGAAGGACATCTTCATGATCTAAACAAGTACGGTATTCAATGTTCACATAGTGTAGAACTGAACCTAATCATGCATAAAACATATTTTTGAGTTTTTGCTTTGGTGTTAACGAGTTTGAGATCTGACAATAGGAAATTTGGTATTAATGAATGTGGATTCTGAAAACAAGGACAATAGAACACTTGGTCTGGATGAATCTAGAGTATGACAATGGGAATTTGATTTAAATGCACAAGCAATTCTTTGTTTGGTAAATATATATGTGCTATGCCTAGTTATTAAATAGCATGAGATCATTATTTAGAGACTATTTAACATGGTATGAATATTGCAATGAAAAAAAAAGTATATAAATGAGATTCATGAGATAAATGTTATTTTGAAATAACATTATCATGCAATAATTAAGCATGAAGAGCTGTTCAAATAAGAAGGATTTTATGTTAAGAATATCAAAATCAATTCAAATTTTTAAACAATATGGATTTCATTTTCTGAGTAGATGTTCGAGGTGTGGGAAATACATGAAACACAGTAGAGAGACCGTCAGGATGAATGTTACGATGGACATTACCTTGAAATACGAGGTTCAGTCGGATGTGCACGATATGAGTGTTTCTGACACTGCACACAACAGCACGCGTATCCACAGCCGACTTTCGAATGTTTATTTCCCATCCTTAATAGAAAGATATCCTCTGAACAAAAACACTGCACTCTGATGACAAATTATGTCACATAATACCCGATTGCAGCCAGAAGCAGTTGTAAAGTCCTTTTGCTCATCTTCTCATTGTGATTGTTCCGAATGTTTCCTCCGTCTCTCCCCCAAACATCTCCGTATATGAAGAAGTGACGACTAGCTGTCAGCCCGCTAGCATCTTGGTCGACGCAGAGGGGAGAAAACCCGTTCTGGAGATGACCTAATGTCGAGAACTCTTCGGGAAAACGAAGTGCCGGAATTACTCCCGTGAAAACACGGTAATCTGTGTTAGTATATTTAATCCCGCACAATTTAATTATTGACAGCGATCTCAGTACCGCTCGCCGTCGCCCCCTATCTCCGTGATTAGCCAACCCAGACTAGCCCTCACTACCACGTCCAATACAAAAGCTGCTTAATGACAATTCCGCTGTGGATGGGGTAGTGATGCAGCAACGTCGACGCGGAGTCGTATTTCATGTTGCTGGTTCCACACTGTCAGACATTACTCATAGCAGTGCCACAGAAAAATGATATAATTGATTATATTCAAATCCAAATTGAATTTCAAATATGGTAACCATAGAGATGTTTTTCTGTTCTTTACGGACAGTTCAGAAAAGGGGTCAGTTCCTCTCCCTCTCCCTCGCCCCACTCTCCCCTAAACCTCCAATCTTCTTCCAACATTGAATATGACAATATAATCATGTTCCGTCATTTAAATGAGAATTCCACCGGAATCTACTCTAGGGAGCATTCGTGTTGATTAGACCGGTAGACTACAAATCGTATGACGGCAGACACACGTATCTATTGAAAAACAACTAAATCTCCAACACAGGAGAGTATCACACTGGGAGAGTAATCGTCCATGAAATTCCCTCCAAGATGACAGCGCCTGTTCCGCGAGTACCGGAATATTAGGATAACTATTAGTCACCGCTCGGTGGAGTCATGCCACTGCATATCCTACCCTAATTTGAATATTTCCATTTAATTTTTCTGAATGCTTCAAGATTTTATTGGTGTAATTAGGCATCGTTCCTTTTAAACATTTCTGTCTCGCAAGAAAATAATTTCATTTGGAAAGAGTTTTGGATAGATATGATCTGATTAACTGTATGGATGAGTGGCAGGGTTACTGCCTTATCTTCAATTAAACGACAATAAAGTGTTCTCTTTTCTTACTAGAATATGCTGCGATTTATCACAGATTGATAAACAAAAGCACTGACACCTTAAAAATTCCTAACTACTTGCAAGCAACTGTTAATGTACAAGCATATATATATATATATGCGTGTGTACCGTATATATATAATATATATATATATAATTTATATATATATAATTATTATTATTAACCTCGTGTCTTTAAATATTGTCTATATCCTGCACTTAGGGATCATCTTTGTATTAGACGAGCTTCAGTGAGTCTAATACATAGAGATTATCCTAAAGTGCAGGAAATAGACGATATCTAAAGACACAAGGTTAATAATCTCTTTATCATCTAATGTCAAGCTTAAATACTTCTCTATAAGAAGAAAGCATCAATCATTATTTACCAATTCAGACTAGAGAAAACAATGGTTCTCTAGAATTGTGTCGGGCTCTCCTCCCACTATAAACATATCAATGCTCTATCACAGAAACAATGTGGAAAATTTCTATTTGTAAAGGTTTTCTCAGTTGAACTTCAATTTGACCAACTTTTCAAATTGTTTCTGATCTTTCATTTCTTATCAAACATACATTTTCCACTAGTAATTGAGGATTTATCTTCTAAAGCAGGATTAGATTTTTAGATTTGTAGTCCTAAGTACTGATATTACAGTAGCAGTTATTGAAGGTTTTCCTCCCACATTAAACATAACTTGTATCTGACCATTAATACTTCTTCTGAACAGTATTAGCTATTATAAATCACATATAACATAAAAATTACAGTAAAATGACAATATTGCTGTGACTATCATATATTGATGTATGTTTTCGCTAACAACTGTGCCACGAACAGTAACGGATTACGGAACAATAACAGACAATAGGCTTCGTTCTGTTGCAAAAAGCATCCAAATGAACAGTGTCAATAAGAAGTTTACTGTCATAAATGTGACACGTTCAGACACTCCTGACATACAAGTATATAAATATTAACCTTCTTCAAGCCATAGACTACCACAGAAGCCCTACAGAAAAGTAATTGTGATTTTGCAATGAAGAATGGCTCAGTGGAAACTAATTAAACAACTTGACTTAAAGGTATAAATATTTAATTGACAAGTTTCACATAACTATCTTAACCATATTTATTTTTTTAATCTACACCATAGGCTGCCTCTAGCAGTGACAAGGTTAATAATAATATTTTTTATTTGTATTTTTTTTTAATTGGGGTTTAGAGCCACTTTCCAAGATTCTTTCACATTTACAAGCTTTTCAGTTTTACGGCAGGAGGAAACCTGCAACATACTAGATACGTAGCACTGAATGTTTCAGTAAACCTGCCAGCACCAGCTGGTAATCATCGAATGATGAGTGAACTTGGTATAAGTTTCAAAATCTCATTTCAACAAATTGCGTCATAGAAGCAAAGTGGCTACAGGGAGCCGAATGCAGATGGATGAACATGTGAGATGAACACAGATGAGTGAGATGGACTGATCTGATAATGTAATTCAGCATGAATCTCCTACTCGATGTCAGCTCTTTCATATTGTAATGTTGACACACTGATCATTATTCAAACCTTATTCATGTTGGATCAAACCATCAACTGGATCAGTATATATATAGAGAGTGGATGCTAGCTGATGAGAGTGGCTGTTAGACGATATAACAGTGGATGTTAGACGATATAACAGTGTATAGACAATAAAACAGTGGATGTTAGACGATAGAGAGTGGATGTTAGATAATATAACAGTGGATGTTAGACAATATAACAGTGGATGATAGATGATAGATGGTGGATGTTAGACAATATAACTGTGGATGATAGATGATAGATAGTGGATGTTGGACGATATAACTGTGGATGATCATGATAGACATGGATGTTAGACGATATACAGTGGATGCTAGATGTGGATTTTAGACTATGTACAGTAGATGTAAAATTACAAAGTAGATGTTAGACAATATAACAGTATATGTTAGTTGACATAAGAGTGGATGTTAGATGATGGATAGTGGATGTTAGATGATATAACAGTGGAAGTTAGACAATATACAGTGAATGATAGACATGGATGTTAGACTATATACAGTGGATGCTAAATGACAGCGTGGATGATAGATGATATCGAGTGACACAGTGGATGTTAGACATACATATATCTGCGCCATTCCATCTCGCGATGTAAATCAGGTTTCACATTACACAACTCCATCAGGGTGACAAGTGTAAAAAGTAAGTGGGCTTGGATATTTCCATTTAATCATTTTAGTGAAAAACAATCGTTTGATCAGACAATGTAATTGATGATGACTTGAAAGGAGAAAGTTACTGTTTTAAATCGTCTCATGGGACTGATTATATTCAATATTGGATCAAATAGGTCAGCAGTGGGTGACACAGGATGCAATGTTCTGAAGCTGGAAGGTGATCAAATGTTTGCAATTGTTAGTAGACTACTGCCATAGTTATTACTTTGTAATCCACATACAAGCCTAATACAGTCCAGACACAAAACCAATAGGGTTTTTTTCTACCCTGGGAGAAATTTATAAAAAAAATACTTACATTTCAAGTTCTTGTATATTGGGGTAACCGTGGTAACCATACAATACTCTTTCACTCATAGTGGTCAATGTCCATGATGTGTTTAACACTCTACACATAGTATTAACACATGGTGTATTTAACACTTAAAATGTAGTATTCCATACCCATGGTGTGTTTAGCACTTCAAATATAGTTTTTAACACATGGTGTGTTTAACATTTCATTTGCAATATTTAACACATGGTGTTTAACACTTCACTTGCAATATTTAATGTTCATGGTGTGTTTAATGTCACGTTTCATATCCATGACGTGTTTAACTCTTCATATGTAGTGTTTAAATGCCCATGGTGTGATTAGTACTTCAAACATAGTATTTAATATATGTTGTGTTTAACACTTTACTAGCAGTATTTAACACAAGTTGTATAGACCACTTCACTAGCAGTATTTAACACATAGTGTTTAACATTCCCCTTTCAGTATTTAACACATGGTGTGTTTAGCACTTCACATGTAGTACACAATGTCCGGTGTGTTGAACACTTCACTAGTGGTATTTAACACACAGTGTTTAACACTTCACTTGCAGTATTTAATGTCCATGGTGTGCTTAACCCTCTCCCTGCTGGATTAGGCACAAGCACTGCTCATTAGGGCATCTCCAGTTACCTTCAGCAGGGAGAGGGTTAATGCTTCACATGTAACATTTCATATCCATGATGTGTTTAACTAGTCACATGTAGAGTTTAACATCCATGTTGTTCTCATCAGTTCATCCTTAGTATTTCATATCCATGGTATGCATTGAGAAGACACACAAAGAATGGTGCAACGTTTATTCGGTTACAAGCATACCAGAACAGGTTGCAAGCATACCAGAACAGGTTGCAGGCATACCAGAACAGGTTGCAAGCATACCAGAACAGGTTGTAATATTCCCAGAGCATACTCTATTCCATGTACCTACCACATAACTCATTCATGTAGTGTATCAGTTACCAGCTCTCTCTCTACTACTGAACATGTCAGACAGGAATATAGGCATCTACAGACAGGGCTTTGGGTAGAAGCCAAAACCAAGGGTTGTTATTTCATTACCCATATATAAAGTAATAAGCATATATACAGTATGTATGGCCTAGATATTTCTAAGAGAATGGTACATGAAAGACTGAATCAATTTATATCTAGTTTCAACAAAGGCGTTACTTCTATTTGTTGAAGAGTATGCATGCATATGATGCTCAAGATATTAATTCACATAATATTGGTGCCCATAGCTTGAGAAGATGTATTTTGGGTTCTCGTGAGGACCAATATTGTATTGATGCTGCCGGTAGTGCCGGAGTGCTGTATTCACTGATGGCATTAGATTAGATTGTGTTGGGTTTCGAGTCTTTACCATACAGCGAATATCGACTCCAACAAGGGATTCAAACCTCACATATTCCCGAAGCTGATCAGGCTTGAACGATCATAATTACCTTCAAACACTGAATTGGCAGAGTTCAAGGTTGTGCAGGATCAAATGTCAGATATAACTAAACAACAAGAACCTCCAGGGTATAATTCTAAATATCGAACGGAAGTTAACCCGTCACCCACAAAAATTGAAAAGTAACCAACTTGTCCTATTTCAACACCTTTCGTAATAATGCCTCTTCCATAATCGATTTACTTCTTTGGAGGATTATTCTCAAAAAGGGAAGACTACCGCCTACGAGATTACACAAGACTCTGGTGACACTGTAACTGCCTTCAATAAATTATGTACGGTATCAAGTGTCACTGATATCAATTATGTGTCGTATGTGTGCATCACAATCATTGAATGTCAACAGTAAACATGCCTGATGGCGCAACTCGTGATCAACGCAGATGTGCTAGATCCGCCCACTAATACGTGCTCAAAGCACAACATTATTACCCCAGTGTTCCTTCTCATTCCCTTGGGGAGTATACAGACTATATATGCAATCCGTGAGGTCCTAGAAGTTGAACCATAATTTAAGCCAACATGCAGTTGTCGATATATTTAACAGTTCTGTTCCAATAAGTGCCATCATCCCACATCTTGAAAATGAAACATAGAATTTAATTCCTATCTCAACTGTTTCAGCTTATTCACTGCAGAAAATACATCATATTTTGGTTATATAAATGGTGTAAATGGGTACCTGGTAGGATGAGGTAATTGTAAATGTTACCCTCTAGCACTTAAAATGGCAACTTGGGTTGTATATTTACTAGGAAGTTGAGTAGGTGAAATGAGGACATATTGATCCATTTGACAGGAGTAATAATAATGTAGCACTTTGAGCATGCTTTCAAGTGGATCTAGTTTACGATAAGTGGAGAAAAAAATTGTCACATTATTATTTGTGTAACGCCTCCGCCAAGCTTCACTTGATTGTTTCTGGAACTTGGAAAATAAAGTGAAGTCTTCGGCCATATGGGACCGAGTAAAATCCCTCATGACACCACAGCGACGATAAAAGTAGCAGCCGAGGTATAAAACCTGATTACAATGTAACAGGTGCTGTCTTCCTGGAACTCACTATGGAATATTTTGAACAAGAAATTGTTCGGAGACTCTCATTGGTGCAATATTATCGTCATTTCACAATGGAATGTACTCCTAGGGCTATGTTTGCTTTTGTGTTGGTTTTCATGTTTTGGATAACATGCAGATATTTTGAGGAATCGATACGTACATGGTTTGCAAACTGGTTTGTAAACTGGTTTGCAAATTGGGTTTGTAAACTGGTTTGTAAACTGGTTAGTGAACTGGATTTTACACTGGTTTGTAAACTGGTTACTTGAAATGGTTTGAAAACTGTATAGCAGATGCTAATTTACACTTCCATAATACTACAGCAAGACTCATAAACAATGGCTAAAACAGAAACAAATATAACTATACACTAGGTATACAGACATTGTGTCCAAATTTTATTCCACATTCCTCTGTTTAAAAAGGAAAGGACCCTTTGAAACTAATCAGCTCTAAAAGATCTGTGTATAATTTCACGAAGCTCTCTTATCCACTATGAGACTACAGCACCCCGATGTGCCTGATCGTCATGTATCAGAGATCCGTCATGTATCAGAGATCACTATGAGACTACAACACCCTGATGTGCCTGATCGTCATGTATCAGAGATCGCTATGAGACTACAGCACCCCGATGTGCCTGATCGTCATGTATCAGAGATCCCTATGAGACTACAGCACCCTGATGTGCCTGATCGTCATGTATCAGAGATCGCTATGAGTACAACACCCTGATGTGCCTGATCGTCATGTATCAGAGATCGCTATGAGACTACAACACCCCGATGTGCCTGATCGTCATGTATCAGAGATCGCAATGAGACTACAACACCCCGATGTGCCTGATCGTCATGTATCAGAGATCGCTATGAATACAACACCCTGATGTGCCTGATCGTCATGTATCAGAGATCGCTATGACTACAACACCCCGATGTGCCTGATCGTCATGTATCAGAGATCGCTATGACTACAACACCCTGATGTGCCTGATCGTCATGTATCAGAGATCGCTATGAATACAACACCCTGATGTGCCTGATCGTCATGTATCACAGATCGCTGTGAGAGCACTATGATCTCATAGTGGATAAGAGAGCTTTGTGAAATTATACCCTGCATTCTTGGACGGGAAAGGATTATTTTATGTGCACTTCAATCACTTTTAATCTAACTTTAGAATAATTAGAGTATCAAGAGTTGTTTCCCTTTCTCTGTTGTTGCAAGTCTATCACTCTTGAATAGGCTACTTAAAGACGTACAATCACAAATATCGATAATTATTGTGGAAAGTTAATTCACTTGACATACATTATATTTTACCTAAAATATATTTCCACTTTGCTATGGTATACTATATTCTGTGAGGTAAACTAGTTCAAAATCATCAATATCTATCATTGTATGTCTTTAAATTCTAATTAGATAATCTGAAATATCGATAACCAACTTTAAAAATATAACCAACATTTTAAATACATCAACAATTTGAAATACTTTATCTGAGATTTTGCAGAAATTCTGCAAAGAAAAGCACAGTTAAAAATTCTGATGCTATCTCATGAAGATGAAGATGATATCAATAATAATGATTGATGATTGTTGTTAAATTAGGGTTTAGAAGAGCTTTCAATATTATTCCACTCATTTCCACAAACTGGTGGTGCTAGCTCACTTTAATATTATGCCATACTTAAACATAGTGCTACTACACACACAAAAAGTCATTAATATCAATAACTGCCTAGTTCAGTGTACAGACTTGTCAAACTACTTATTAATGAGAAAAATACAAAACAGTTGTATCCTCAATATTATCATAACAAGAATCAGTCACATGGGGTTGCCAGGAGTGGTGTCATCTGTTTATCGTAGGAGGAGAACCTGCAACACCTATGTGTCATGGTACCAATGAACCATGGACAATAACCGTACACTCTGTATATACCAACACATCAAGACACTTTGAGCATGCCTTAGAGGTGGATTTCACACATTACAAGTAGTCACCAGTATTATTACTATTATAATTATTATTGTTATTATTATTATTATTATTAATATACCAACATCTCATCAAAATCATGTCCAACTGTCCTCACACATTACGTAATTACCATAATAATCCGAACCCTCTAATAGTTCAGACACCCAAATTAATCGCAGAAAATAAAAAAATGTCTGACACTAAAAATATTAACATTATGAAGATTTAAACTCAAACATTCGCATGTGTAAGTTGATGGACTACCACAGCACAATTTCAAACTCCAAACCTCCCCCCCCCCCCCACACACACACACACACCACCCACACCCCTACTCCGGATACATTAAGATCCTGCTTGCTAACCCTTAGACCCATTCACCGACCAGGAGCGCGTGTCAGGAATACGTATGTTTAATTACCTCCAACACGTACATATCACGTACATTTCATGTCACTATTGATTTTTGTCTGACGATTGAATGACAACCCATCGACAGTACCTGGCAGGGACTGTAGCGAGGACAGGCGACACGGAAAAACACTCCATATGACAGGACATGATTGCAGTCTGATTCCAGAAATGTCTGCAGTCCAAAATTTATGAAGATAGCCTTGCACATCCACTATGATACCTCCGTTATCTTCAATATATTGATACAATTTTATTCTTAATAGCCCACTTGCTAAATATGTTTTATGACATGGTGTTAACATTGATAGGTGTCTATTAGTATCAAATGTACAAATCAATGTCACAGAGGGATATGGTATCTATTTGAGAGTATTTTGATTGGAAGAACACACATTCCTGCAAAATAAAACACATTCCTGAAACAATATAGACTCCTGAAATAACATACAATCCTGAAATACCATCCATTCCTGCCATTATATTTCTGTAATAACATACATTCCTGAAATAACATTTTCCTGCAATATTCTTGTAATAGCATACATTCTTGAAATAACATTAATTCCTGCAACTATATTCCTATAATAAAATACACTCCTGAAAAGAAAACATATTCCTGCAATAAATGTAATAATTATGCTCATATATTATTTACATAATTATTATTTCAATTTCAAGATATGAATCATGGTAGCAGTATGCATGACACCAGTTTTACAAAGTCAGAATATTTCTACATTGACAATCATCGTACAGGCTGTTAGTACTATCATTTTACAATCACGGCGGCCCTATCTCCGTCAGGGTGGGCACGGCCTATTCTAGTACAACAATAACGTGTCATCTCCCCTATCTATCATACACAGAACCCAGCGCCCCATACAATAAATCATGTCTTACGCTCTGATCAGTAAACATCTAGGCCAGTGTATATAACACTGAACCCTAGTAATAGATTCTCAAGTATTTCACAACTCTCAGATGATTTCAACAATAGATCAGTTAGTACATCATTGACTTTCAGATGATTTCAACAATAGATCAGTTAGTACATCATTGACTCTCAGATGATTTCAACAATAGATCAGTTAGTACATCATTGACTTTCAGAGGATTTCAAGAAATAGTTGGTACACTACTGAATTTTAAGAGAATTTCAACAATATTTGGTATGCCACTGTGTTTCAGAGGATCTTAACAATACATGTAGTTTCTCTAACATAACACTTTCAGAAAATTATTTTCTCAAGCATATGACAAACTTTCAGAAGATTTGACCAATAGTTTCTGTAGTAGTATGCCACTGACTTTCAGAGGATTTGAAAAATAGTTTTCCTAATATATCACAATGTTCACAGTATTTGAACAATAGTTTCTCTAGTAAACCACTAACTATCTGAGGATTACAACAATAGCTGTCCTCGTACATTTATACCACTTACTTTTAGAGGATTCAACAAGGTTTATTTGGTACACCAACTTTCAAAAGAATTCAAAAATAGTTTCTCCACGACTGACTACCAGACAATTTCAACAATAGTTTTTCCAGTATATTCACAGTATGTAAAGACAAAGCAATGGAACACAAACACAACCTAGTTTTTCTGGGCCAATGTCACAACAATAACTCAATGTCTAATAGCACATTGTGACATACCAAATGACCCATGTTTCTGCACATACTCCCTTGTGAAGTAGGTATTTAAACATGTAATATTCACTGCTTGTGAAAACCAATCATTCCTTGAGTTGTGTAAAATATGTCGTCTTTTGTTCATACCCCAGAATGCCACTTGTTTTTCCCATTACTGTAACATGTTCATAGCTTTCATTGGTTTTACATACCAGAACTGCATGTGTTTACATGTATCCAGGCGTGTAGCTAGTACTGTAACTGTACAATGTTTATGTTTTGTTTAAAAAATATAGTTAGCTATGAAATTGATGTGGATGTATCTGTGAATAGGCAGCTACGTGCCTGTATTTAACTTTCTCCATGCTGAAGACAGCCAAAGATGCCCAATTGTTCAATGATTGCGAATAAGTTCAGTTCCATGATCGTTAATTTTAAACATACCATGCAAACTCCAACCAGAAAGTTGAAACAAGATAAATTTGAGCCTAAAAATATATTATTTTTTTTACATTAGTAAACATGGTAAAATCTTGATAAATCTATTAACTTTGTAATGTCTGGTAATAAAAAAAAAAGATATTTTCCTATTTCAATGACCATAGTAATGAATTTTTACAATTTAAATGATATAGTTCTCAGAAAATGCACAAGTCATGAACTATGATGTGGCCAGAACCCTCTCACAGAGGACTACTACACAAAACAAGACTATCTAGAATTACTGTACTAATACCTATGCATCTGCATTGTCACAAATAATACTCTCCTGAGAACTATATACATTGTCATACCGTATACAATAGATTTCCCGCATACAAAGATATGCCATATCCCATATCCACACCAGTACCGGACGCTAAATAATCTATATATTGCCGAGGACAACAGATCTGACACAGAAGAAGGTTCTAGGATTTGAGCAGACATCAAAATGTGTTTTGTAAATAATCCAGCAAAACGGCTTTTTCTTATAACAAACACAAACAGTATCAAGAGATTAGAGACTTGAAACGGTCGACAAATCGTTCCAGGATATGGTTTTACGTGTTGAACAGTTGAGACGGTGATCTCTATGGGAGATAACTCTGTGACGACCAAGAGGTGTAGAGACCTTGATTAGGAATTGATCACAGATTACTGGTGTGTATGGAATTGCATTGTTATGTTTTAGTTAGCACACAGACTCAATATTTATCAGACATTTGAATCGACTTAATGGCGAGTACAACATTTATCTGACATATAAATGGATATATCTAAAACAGTTTAGAACTTGAGCATGTGAAGATATAGAAGGATTTCAAACCTTAATGGTTTCCTCCATGAAAATTGAGAATCCTGATGATAATTCTGAAAACAAGTATGTTTGTCCAAAGGTCGTTTACATTATGTTTACATTATGTTGGATAAAATAAATTAATACGGAATCTCAAGACATGATTGAATAATCCATTATATTTTCAGCAACATGCAATGTCATTAAGTATCTGTGCAATATAGCACAACCACTCACACCAATAGCAGCAGATAGATATTCATGTTTGAATCTGACGTGGAAACAGGGGGGATTTGTACTTGTGGGGATTTGCTTTTTACACACACAAATATTTGATTTGACAAAGAGCTGAGCACCATAAACCGTTGCCACATAAGCTATTTCAAATAACTGTGCCTGCATCTGATAATACTTGTATATCAACATGACACATACGCTCATTATTTTGTTCAACAATTTAAATATTTCTGGTCTGTTTGCCAATCGCAGAATACTAGGTTTGTCTCCAATGTTCAACAATTCCATTTCGCTTGTAGCCCAATCATATCTACAGCATCATCTCATGTGAGAATCAGATCTCATTTGTTTAATCTGTTTAAATACTACAGGTCCATTCCAGAGGTCAGGGGTCAGACTAATGACATGACAATTGATTGTAATCTGTGTTTGTCTATATGTCCCTTCTTCTGCTCTACCTGTGACCATGGCTGACCTCAACTGACCCCCATTGAAGCATTGACAGCTCCATATAGTGGTCAATCCACCTCCACACACTGGTCAGTCCAGCGTCCAAACTCTTAACCTTTGACAACATAATGGGCAACCTCGCTCTCACTTTCTTGCATTCTGTTGAAGCAGGCCTTACTGGACAGTGTATGTCCCTCAAAGGGACTCTATAATAATCTTCTATTCGCAGAAAATACAAATACAAAGTCATGATATTACATCATGAACAGTGATTAAATATTCTCAAAAAGGATATTATATTGATAAATCAGCTCTATTTTAACCATGTTGAAGGCAACCAGAGATGCCCTAAAGAGAAGTACCTGGGAGAGGGTTAATTATGTGCGTATCAAATGTTATTGTAGGCATGCAAAACATGTGATGTACAAAGCTTTTTAACATGTGACGTATAACTTTACCAATCCTGCAAAGTGTGCCATTAAGCTCAATTTTAATTTCAATAGTGCAAATAGAGCAAATCCTAATTTCAAAACAGTGATTGACAGAATAAACAGTTGATTTTGTTGTTTTTGTGGGGCATTTGATGCCAAAAAACACACATTCTTAAAAACATACATATCACCATCCATTACCGGAGTGAGTGAATTATTATTTTACGCCACAGTGGGAATCTTTCTTAATATGTGAGCAACAATAATAACTGAAGTCTTAAAAACAGTCTCATCTCTGATATGTAAAAAGAACTCCCCCTCTGGGTAATAAAGCATTATCTTATCTTATACTAAAAGTCACACTATATTTGCCCCACCCTCCACATTCCCTTTAACAATAGAGTTCTAAGAAGCAAACTGCCAACTGGGGGAACAATATGGCCATAAAACGTACATTATATTATCCAGCCACAGATAATTCAGTTATAAAAACTCCTGTGATTTAACAGACGTGAAAGTGAATCACAATTACAATTATCACCTTCAGGAATGGGGACAGATCCATAGTACTTAGCGATTTGAACGAGCGTGAAACATTCCAGTGGCTGTGGTTCAATTAGCATTACCTACAGTAGTCTGTGTACGCCATTATGTTCCTTCATTGTTATCTGTCTGTTCAAATAGCAGCCGTCCTCTCATGTACAGTCAGCTGTGTGGTAGATTATTATTGCATACTGTCTATTTTACAGTGTACAGTAGGTTTCTTCCAGCCCTAAACTGACAAGCCATGAAATAAGTGAAAGAATCTTGAAAGTGTCTCTATACTCCAATTAAAAAATATATATAAAAGAATATGACGAGCATGTTCGAAAGATATACAAACAAACCAATAACATAAAAGTAACAAACAAAATATTTTTTAATGGATTTCCATTTTATAGTATTGTAGGTACATAATATGGCAGGTGGTAGCGCAGTGGTAGAACGTTGGAGTTCGGAGCCAAAGGTTCCAGGTTCAAATCCCGCCCCAGGGGCCCGGCATCAATGTTCGCGAAAGTTACCTTTCTGAC